>CAKALG010020951.1:0-12305 GCA_916700815.1 Helicolenus hilgendorfi
ATCTGTCAGTATGTGTGTATGTTTGTTTTTGAGTGGTGGAGTCACTTGGATGTGTTTGATCAAGTTGAGGCCATACAAACTGAAAAAAAGACACAAATCCAATTCAACAAAATATCATACAATATGTTAAATGTATAGTAAAAAGGGAAACAAATACATACAGTAGTCTATATGTAATATAAAATATTTGGTTTTTACAGGAAAGATAAATTAGTTCACTGTTATAGTCTCCACAGATAACTAAATTATCCAACCCGGTTGTATGAAAAGGCGTGTGAATGACACGATAATGTGCAAGGCAAAAGGACTCTCTCGTACAATTCCCGCAACTACCTCACCCCCTTTTTATAGCATCAAATAACGAATTAAAACCAAACTTATCAGATAAATGAACACTTGAACATACATCAGTGTGATAAAGACTAAGTTAAATGACAGAATCCATCTTCAGGAAAGCAAAATATGACGTGTACTTTGACTTTTTAGTTTGGCTCATGTCCCATCCGCTAACATGGAGGAGGTGGGCTTTGTGACCTATACTGCAGCCAGCCACCAGGGGGCGATGGAGATGTTTTGGCTTCACTTTTTGGGTGCTGTCATGTCGTCATCTTTATATTCAGTCTACAGACAGCAGCTAACCCCGCTTAACAAGCAATAATTTTGCTTTTTAGCTAATGGATCGCACTGGATGGGAACAAGCTCAAGCAGCTATCAATAAAGTATCATAGTAGGTATCATGAAACGTAAAGAACAGGAAAACTTGATATAAAATATTGACAGCCTCTACTTCTTTTTGCTGACAAATCCATATCAAGCTGAAGATGAGTGAACAGAAATAAAAGATCAAATTTAGCTGACTGTTTCAATTCTTGTGTTATTGACTAAAAATCCTATTTGTTATTAAGGTGGAGTTTTTCCGTGTAATGCATCCTACTTTAAGTCTAACGGCGAAATGCAGCTTCAGATAAATATGTACCGTCACGAAGCGCCTTCATTGACAATCAGAGCGAGGAGAGAAGGCTTAAGTGTGTGTGTGTGTGTGTGTGTGGTGTGTGTGTATGTCTCTACAATAGTAACCTAGGTACTTTTTCACATCTGTCTGCCAATACACCAGATGTTGTAGTGGTTAATAAAGAGTTTGTTTTAGACTTTACTCTAGCCTACAGGAAGCCTTTATGACCAAGATCATTAAATACCAACCACTCCTAAATACCATCTCTGAGCTGGGTTAAAGGTGCAGCCTACTTGTTATTATATTTGGCAGCCTAGCACACTCACAGGTTGGTCTTCAGAGGGCTTCAACAACTTAGGTTGCCCAAAAAGGGGGCTGAACGGCTTGCAAAGTACTGTGCTGTCTCTGCTATAAATGGCAGCTGGCATATATGGAGGAGAAGATGTAGTTTTGTTGCCTAAACCTAAAGAAGTTGTAGTTTTGTTGCCTAAGCATAAAGAAGCCTTTTTGTTTTTTTGTTTAAAACGTGACGTTTAATTCAGTTTTACGTGTTAGAACATGTTGCTTTTCATTTTCACTTTCACTTTTACAACATAGTAGGTGTAGTAGGCCCCTGTTGACCCACATCTATGGTGCTTATAGCGACTGATAACGGCTATTTAATGGCCTGATAACAGTCAAATCGGGTGCGTTTGGGGACTAGATGGATCTGAACGCACTGAATTACACAAGACTGAAGATCAGTTCTGACTCATTTCAGGTTATTGTTTCATCACAATGAATGAATGAATGAGTGCACATCATCATACGTCATACATCCTGTTATTCTCTCTTTTCATTTTTGGGGTGATAAAGTCCCTGCTAAAAATGGGTTAAAAATCTTTGTAAAGCAGCCTATTAACAGCTCTAGTCCTCAGAAGATCACACTGTGAAATCAGCCTGCAGAGCGTTGCTTCATGTCACATGTGTGAGCTTGCTCACAGTTCATGTCACTTCATGTTATTGCCTCCCAAAAGCAGTTTGAGTAATTATAAGGCTATATCAGTTCTGCTCCGTTCCACAACTCAAACTAAAATTAATGAACATCACCAGTGAATAACATTATTTTTGTTCCCTATCGTTTTCTTTTTTCTCGCTCTCTTCTGACAGAGAATCCCCATATTTATGCTTTTTTTTTTTTTTTGCTCTATTTCCTGTCCTTTCATTTGGTAGGTTGTTCAGAAGCAGCATAAACAAAGCTTTGATCACCAAAAAAAGTCAGGAGACGGTGGGTTATATACATCCTGTGACACAAACTTTAAAAAAGAGATTTGGCAACCTGTCTATCTGCTTTTTCTCTCTGTGCTTCTCCAGCTCCTATTATCACTTTTCTCTCTATTTGCCTGATTAATTGTTTGCCAGTCTGCTTGTGTATCTGGTTCTCTTTTAACTGCCTGTCGCTTCATTACCTTGTGCAGTGGCAGACATCACAGGAGCCAGCGCTGACAGCCATGAAATCAAGGGGTCACCTCCCACGACAATTAAAGATTCAGCGTTGTCACGATTTGCTTCTGAACTGCCACATGACAAAGAGAGCGAAGCAGCAAGCAGAGCAGCAGACAACCAGACAAATAAATGTAAAGATAGACAGAAAATCTTTTACTTTGGTGTATTTTATGACACAGAAATACTGTGCCATGTTGGGTTAACAAATATGAACTTTGACAACTGAGCTTTTTGGATTATTCAATTCAAAAACCCATCCGATCCACCGAGTAGTCCTTCAGCTACTTTTATACCCAATCCATCTGTAATGCTTTTTGTCTTTGACTAAGAATACAGTGTGGTTTCTTAAATAATGAAGGAATTTTAAAAAGTAAATTGATTTAAAAGTAATTTAAAAATAATGAATCCCGCTATGACTTTTAAAAGCACTGCAATGCAACATTTGCACATTAATTAATCCCAGGCAGTCTGTAACAAACGAGAGAAAGCAACAGCAGCACAAATGGTAATCATCATTACTGAGGGCACACAGAATTAAAGCGGACAAGCCAGCAAATGTTGATTTTTTTAATTATTATTATGCTTGTGCAGATGCTCTCATTTTCCAGCTTCTGTCTGACTTTCCACCTCTGACTCTCCCCACTCATTCCTCTGTCACCCCTCTATTGTTTTAGCTGCGTGCTGAACAACACGACGCACGATGGAAACAATGGAAATCACCCACAGCAACAGAATAACACCAACTGAAATGCTAAAATACAGATGTGTAAGCCTCTATGCAAACATGCATGGCAGCATAATCAAAAACACACAAGTGTCTGTACAGTCTGTAGAACACACAAGGATGGAATACTTGACTCTGAATGGTCAATCACGGCGTTCTACGGTCTGTTATTTCTTTATAACAGACTGTTGCTAAGAGCGCAGTTCTGACCTTGGACTCTGGCGGATCGTTTTTGTGTCAAATTATTGATTTCTGAAGTAAGTAGTCGTGTAATAAGCGGGATAATATACAGCTAGCAGGTCATTGTTGTGAAATAAACCCCGTCAAGACGATGCAAGACCCCTCCACAATGACCGGCACGCTGTATATTATCCCTTATTTCACACATAAGTCATCCTGCATACACACATAAATTGACGTATCCGCTCACAACGTTTCGTATGATATCTTACAAAAAGTTATTCCTAATTTTTCATGCGTTTTCCTACAAATGCCCGGCAACACGTGATGCATGTGACAATTTACGCTCCAGTCTTTTCAAAATAAACTTCCGTCTTCAAAACTACTTAGTTAAGTTAAGGCAACAAAACTACTAAGTTAAGTTTAGGCTACAAGATTCCTTAGTTAGGTATAGGCAACAAAACTACTTGGTTAAGTTTAGGCAACAAAACTACCTAGTTAGGTTTAGGAAAAGATCATGGTTTGGGTTAAAATAACTTCGTAAATAGCATAACTTCGTGGCGTAACACCATTCTCCTGGGCGAAAGTCTAGGGTTTTTTGACCCACCAATCCACCCTGACCTCCTCCCTATGCAGCTTTTGTCGCTCTTTATACTTCCTGGTTCGCGATTATATGGATCACATGGATAACGTGCAGTACGTTTCGTAGGTATAGCTACAAACGGTGCATGAAAACAGCCTGCATAAATTCACAAATTGAATATGGTTATGAAAAAGTATCACGATAAAAATGTGATTTCAGAAGCGATTTAAAGGAAGATACTGATTTTGCAGGTTTGGATGTTCATACACGGATGTATACACGAGCGTGCAGACACACAGTCATCGATTTGTGCTTCTTGCTTTCTGTTTGTTGTCTGACTGACTGACAGTCCGTTTGGCACCATGAGAATTGATGACTAATCAGCAAGACACTGGCTAATCAAACACACGCACACACACACACACACACACACAACACACACACACACACACACACACACACACAAACTCATGCATTTGAATAGCTGCCCATGCTTCCACTGATTAGCATTGTGGCACAAATAGCTGTTGGATCCCTTGTTCCTCAAACCACCAACCTGTCAAATCACTAAAGTATCCAGCTCTGTTATCTATTGATCATGTCTATAGCATGTAGCTATCTTCATCTAACCTCTGTTTCCAACATGTCTGCAAAAGGTCCACAACATTGTTAATTCTCTGTAAGAGAAAACACATCTCTTGTATCTGCTTTCCAGTTCGGCTCCTTATAATTTCCATAAAAACACAAGTACTTTCTGTTGTTGTTGTTTTCCGCTTTAAGTGACTGCTGCCACCGTTGCTCTGTAGTACGTTCAAAGTGTTTTATAACCTCGAGATCACCACTGATAAATTACTGCAAAAGGAAAAGAACACATGCCAAAGGTGTGCTTGGGAGAAAAACAACTTTTTTGTTCTTTTTATGAGTCACAGAGAAGCTGTCTTTTTGGAGACTGCGAGTTTCCACGGGGCACCAGTTACAACTGTGTGGCACATTTTGGCCTCTGGCGTGTAAAGATATTATCATGCTGATTGTGCAATAATGTAATAAAGCTGTTATCATTCCTGGGAGACAAACAGAGCAAAGAGAGAGGGCGAGAGAGAAAGAAACAAACAGAGAGAGAGAGAGAGAGAGAAGGGAGAGGAAGGGGATTTCTCCTCCATTAAGATGCAAACTGCTCCTTCTCCTTTGGGAGTGCAAACAAGTGGGAGAGGCGAAGAGAGGAGGAGGAGGAGGAGGAGACGAATAAATGAGGAGAGGAGAAAATGAAATGAGAGGACAGGAGATGATGGGCTGGTTGCGTTGATCAAAGTGTGAATATTCACAGCACTCTCCTCTCCGAGATTAAATACTAATTACTCTCAACAGCTGCTGAATGAGCTTGCTCAGACTCATTATCACAATGTATTACATGTGTACCACTTAAGAAACATAGAGCTTCATTGCTAAACAAGACGTCCACCAAGAGGAAATAAAAGCAGCGCCTTCTTGGGTACAATGATTCCTGCAGGAAAGTTAAAAACTTTATTATGGACCATTTGCTAAGACCTTCAGGAGAAAGACGGGGCTGTTTTGTTAATTAAACAATAAATGTTTTATATGTCACATCTCCAGTGATGTTGGAGAGTTATTGAATGTAAGACAGATTACAGGATACAGACTTTCTTAAAGGAACAGCGTGTAACATTTAGAAGGATCTGTTTGCAGGAATGGGATATAATATCAATAAGTATGTTTTCTTTAGTGTATAATCACCTGAAAATAAGAATTGTGTTCTCGTTACCTTACATCTACATACGGAGCGGGTCCACTTCACGGAGCCGGCCGCCATGTTTCTACAGTTTCCCAGAACGGACAAACTAAACTCTGCATTTAGCGTGCAATAAGAACACCGTTCTTGCTTGTGGTATGTCATTTGAACGCCATGTAGTCTGTACTGACTGCAATGTAAACGCATCCGCGTAAATATGCTACGCTCAGAGCTCAAGACGTAGAATAAAAAGTGAGAAAGAGGGGCGGTGGATGGTGTTTGAGACCGGTGTTTTGTTTTTTAAGTTACTTTAGTGACGTTTGTGA
The DNA here is from genome assembly GCA_916700815.1 of Helicolenus hilgendorfi. Classification (NCBI taxonomy): domain Eukaryota; kingdom Metazoa; phylum Chordata; class Actinopteri; order Perciformes; family Sebastidae; genus Helicolenus; species Helicolenus hilgendorfi. The sequence goes on from CAKALG010020951.1 coordinate 5,998, forward strand.
TGGGTTTTTCCATACTTATGTTACGTTGTTTCCCTGTACGTATTTCACTTAGTTTATGTACTTGTTTAAGGTCCAACCATGATGTTTTTCCTAAACCTAACTAAGTGGTTTTGTTGCGTAAACCTAACTGCGGACGTTACCGTAGTTTTGTTTCTTGGCGTCCCCATGACACGCTGACTTGTCCTTGTAATGTCATGCTATTAATACACCTTCCCGTGAGATCTGATTGTACGTATACGTACTCAGTGGCCACTTTACGAAGTTTATACGTTCAGTTTTTGTTGACATTGTCGGAAATTTGGAAATTCAATTGTGGTTTATTACTGAGGTCATAGATACTGCTTTATATTGAGAGGTGTTTCACATATCATGCCTCATGTATGTAAATGGGAAGGACAAAAAAACAGACACACCTCTCAATATAATGCAGTCCAGTACAACACCACCACTAACTGTGACCTCAATGCTAAAAAACTGAACATAATGGGAATCATAATAGTAGACTTTATGGTATAACATTTGTACTGGATTGCATTTCCCCTGGGTGTATTTATGTATATCAGGTGTACTGAGTTTGTATGTCACATACTCACAACAGAAACAGGTAATTTACAGTAGCTCACCTGTCATAGAGCAGAAATGAAGAGGTGATATAACTTAATGTGAAACAGTGGGAAAAAGTGGAATAACAAGACAACAAAACTGTTCATAAGTTGCTTATTGGGGTTTAAAAACTGTCATTTTAATCTCCAGAGGTTAGATTGTGTTGTAACATAAGCTGTGTGTGTGTGTGTGTGTGTGTGTGTGTGTGTGTGTGTGTGTGTGTGTGTGTGTGTGTGTGTGTGTGTGTGTGTGTGTGTGTGTGTGTGTGTGTCCATCTTGTGTGTGTTGTGTCACGAGGGGCTGCTCTTGAAATGCCAGTGGGCGGTGAATATTCGTTCCAAAACAGAGTACAGGCTGGGAAGTGAGCTATGAAATCCAAAAATCTCAGCAAGCACTTGGTGTTGACTCATTGGTGCTGATCAGCTACAAACTCCCACAGACACACAGTATGGTCATTTTGTGCTGTGAGGCAGCACAAATCTTCCTTGTTGCCAATTTGAGGACAGAAACCATCTCGCCAACTACAGCAGCTCCTCCACCACAACCTTGCACAGCATCCTGATGTAGCAGAATCACCATAATAACATATAAATAACAATAAAAGACTGTGGCAGATGGTGGGCGAGCATGTCACACAACTGGGTCAGCATGTGGGAGAATGGACCAGACTACACAGTAGAGTGAGACACAGTGCAGCTAGGATAGATCACTGCAGCTGAACTCGCACAAAAAGAGGATATACGGGTGTAATGTGTGGAAACAAGGAAGGCAAAGCAAGCTCAGAAAGTTACTCAGAAAAATACTCTTCAGCTGATGAAGGGTGTTCAGCTAAAACATGTTCCTCCAGTCTTCCAGTTATTTTTATTCAACTGAATTAGCTGCAGTTTATCCTGCTGTTGTGACCATGACTGTGACAAGTATCCTGAGTGCATAATGGTTGGAAAGCAAATTGTGCGTGTGTGTGTGCGTGTGTGTGTCGGGGGATGTTGCTTTTCGTTTGCTGTCTGTGTGACTGGCAGTCGGGCAGCATGAGAGTTGACGGCTAATCAGTGCGTCACTTCCTAATGGGCTAAAATGTACACACACACACACACACGCGAATGCACACCAGCACAGCAAGGAGTATAATTGTCTGTGATTGCATTTAGATACCCATCCACACTCCTGCTGATTAGCAATGTGGCGTTAACGGAGAAAGAAGTGCACAGCGAACAAGGGAGGGAGGAACGGAGAATGAGCGAGGGAGACTTATTAGCTCGCACAGTTGTCTGCATATTGCTATTAATGAGAATTTTTTAAACCAATTAAAGTGAGTCTGAACGCACTAAACAGCAACCCAATATATTTGCTCACGGTAAATGAACTGCAACACAGCTGCCAATGTTCAGTTTTACAGATTAAAGATCAATTTTTTAAAAACAAACATCATCTCTCAGGACAGATAGATAGATGTCAGGTGTCTTAATAGCTGTGTTGAACCATCCACTTTGATTTAGTCGCCTCTGTCGTAGTATAAATCACTCTATAAAATAGGAAAGGTTTGCATTTACAAGACAGGAGTCGATGGCACAAATACATCTTTTGAATGAACTGTGTGAACGCACAAATCCGTAAGCAACCAAGCTAACGAGCTTGCAAACTTTTCCCCTCTCTTCAATAATTCTTTATTGAACAGAATGCCAGAGGGGAGTAAACAACAGAGCACAAAGAAAATAGAAGGAAGAATTGTGACTGACTTGCGCTAGCTGGTGTGTTATTGTGTTAATTATTTGTTTATTGGGAGCCTCATGACATGGGTGTCCATGGCCGAGCATAGCCCTTTCCTGTTTCAACGTGTACCTTAAAGGGAGATTTGTCAAGTATTTAATACTCTTATCAACATGGTAGTGGGCAAATATGCTGCTTTATGCAAATGTATGTATATATTTATTATTGGAAATCAATTAACAACACAAAACAAAGACAAATATTGTCCAGAAACCCTCACAGGTACTGCATTTAGCAGAAAACAATATGCTCAAATCATAACATGGCAACAACAGCTGTCAGTGTGTCAGTGTGCTGACTTTTGACAAACTGCATGTGATTATCATAAAGTGGGCATATCTGTAAAGGGGAGACTTGTGGGTACCCATAGAACCCATTTTCATTCACATATCTGGAGGTCAGAGGTCAAGGGACCCCTTTGAAAATGGACATGACAGTTTTTCCTCGCCAAAGTTTAGTGTAACTTTGGAACGTTATTTAACCCCCTTCGCAACAAGCTAGTATGACATGGTTGGTACCAATGGATTCCTTAGGTTTTCTAGTTCCATATGATGCTAGGACGGTGCTGCCCCATGTACAAAGCCAGGTCCATGAAGAAATGGTTTTCTCAGTTTGGTGTGGATGAACTTGACCAACCTGCACAGAGACCTGACGTCTACCCCTAGAAAATCTAGATAGATAGATAGAAAGATAGATAGATAGATAGATGTTTTGACCATGTATTCCACCTTATTTCACTTTACAGCTTGTATAATAATAATAACCCATGTAAGGATTTATTTCAATATGCCAATGCTGGCAGAACTGTGATTTGTTTTTAAGGCCACATTTCACTATTTCCACCCTCAAGACGCTGTTGGCGGATACATCAACAATAGATTTAGCAGGCAATCAAGCGTACAGACTTCCATATTCACCCAAATTAAAACACCAAGCAGGTCCCGAGGGTTTATACTTGAATGTGAGAGGCATATTTGTTTTTAGAACGTATCAACGTGACTGAATTACAGCAAATTATTATTAATAAGCAGATCCTGCACGTAGCATCTCTATGAAAAGATAAACAGTCTTCAACGCGGTCCCTCTCGGTCGATCACATGAAAAGACTGAAGATGTCTCGCTCTTTCTATGTGCGCAGATGGGAACAGAGGGGGAGATTGAATGGGTGAGAGGGAGGGAGGGCAGAGAGGAAGTCGGAGAAAATGGGAGCGGGAGACAGAAAGATGAGAGTGGGCAGGAGAGGAGGAAGGAGAGCGGCGAAGATGAGGAGATGAGGGAGGTAGAGCAGAAAAAAGGAGTGGGAAGAGGAGAGCAGAGACGGGATGACAGCCTTAATGTGTCTGCATGAGTGACAGCCATATGTGAATATTGCATGTGTGATTAGGGAGCAGAGACGATGGGGCTTCAATGGCTTGTTAACCGGGCCCCTAAATACTGGCAGCACGACGGAAAGGAACAGGGGAGAGGAAGCAGAGGAGGGGAGGGCGGCGCCAAAATACTGACGGAGTGAGAGCTGAGAGCGAGGGAGGGAGGGAGGGAGGAAGTTAGCGGATGGAAAGGAGATAAGTGAAAGTAAAAGGAAAGAAAAATTACTTGATCTTTTATTAGCTGATACAGCAAGACATGGAGAGAGCAGAAGAGGAATAAAAGCGCATAGAAAATCAGCCAACAAAGGACAGGTAGTCTAAACCCTGACACTCAACAAGGACCATTCACATTATTTAGTATGTTTGTATCAACTACAAATCACTTGAACCATTTACATTATTCTCCCTCCCTTTGCACAAAGGACCTGTTGTACACTGCCATGGCCTCTCCTACCCCTGCTATGCTGACAACAACAAGCTATTCTTGTTACCCCCCCCTTCTGACACTCAGGTGGAGACACGCATCACTGCTTACCTGTCAGATATGTCAGAGCGGATGTCAAGGCACCCCCAAACGCTCAACCTGGACAAGACTGAGCTTGTGTTGCTGCAGGGAAAAGGACAAGACCTATCTATCACCATTGACAATACTGTGATGCTACCAACTCGGACGGTGAGGCAACCTGCGCGTGACCCTGGAGGATCAATTGTCATTCTCACCAAACATCGCAGCAGAAGCTCTCTTCTGTACTCCTGTACAACATCAGGACGGTCTGCCCCTTCCTTAGTAGGGATGTGTAGTCATGGTGCTCATCTTGGCACTTGTCATTTCCTTTCTGGACCACTGCAACTCCCTCCTCGCCAGAGCCCCTGCAACTGACATCCAGTTGAAGACTCTGGTGATAGCTTACAAGGGCGGTGACTTCAGGCTTCCTACCTCCAGCCAAACCTTACACTCTGGTACAACCATTGCCGCTTCTCTGCCTCGTCGCTTTGAGGAGCTTTGCCGTTACTCATCTTGGTCACGGCTCTTTTCTGTTCTGGTCCCACAGGGGTGGAAAAAACACTCCTACCAAAGTCAGAAGTCAGTCCCTGCCAGAGGGCTACCTCCGGATCTGAAAAGTGAAGCCAATGCTGAAGTGCCTTAAACTTGCATTCTTTCTAATAGCCAGCAGGGGGCGACTCCTCTGGTTGCAAAAAGAAGCCTGATTGTATAGAAGTCTATGAGAAAATGAGCCTACTTCACACTTGATTTATTACTTCAGGAAACATTGTAAACATGAGTTTATGCTGGACATTCGTAAGAAAACAATACATTGCCTAATGATACATTCTCATGTCGTCCATGTTTTCTTATTGTTTTGCTTCTGAATTCGATTTTATGACAACATAGCTGCTTAATGTCCATCAGCAGACAAATTTACACTCAGATGTTGATTTTATCACCAAATTTTGAAAATGCCCCCTGCAGTAGGGCATACGCAACAATAACAAGAAAGGAAATGCAATGTAATGTAAATAATATACAATCCATAGTTCAGTTGCTAAAAAATGCAAAACCACTACAGTGTGTTTCTTAAATTGGTTGTTTTGTAGAGAATTACTGACAGTTAAATTTCCACTTTATCCAAGAGAGACAGTGGTATTAATTCTCACCAATTGTTGTCCAACCGTAAACAAACAAACAAACCACAAACAAACACTTGTGGATTTGTGCGGGATTTGTGCGAGATTGGCACGAGCATCGCAATTTCCAATTATGATATGCTCATTATTGTTTTCATTGCTTGCAGGATTCAAGTTTCTGGCAGTTATGCGTTTTTGTTTGCAGCATCTCAAACTTGCTTTTGGCAATGTGGAGTTTTTTCTCAGCACTCTCGACCAGTTTCTGGCAGTGCTGTAGCTGTGAATGGGCCGTGTTGGACCACGCTAATCGAAAGAGGCTGCATGCCCGTTCTGGCACCGTGTCACATATCGACAGAGCAGCGGACACTTTCTCAACTCCAAATTCTTGCTGCAGGACATTTTCTGGCAGAGGGAATTAGCTGTTCAAGCCAGACATACAAGCACATGGGCACACTAACGCGAACAGCACACAGAGACACTCATACACACACACACACACACACACACAGTCGCACGGACACTCGCAAGTGCAAAAATGTGTGAGCAGAAAGGGCAAATGAGACACAGACTTAGTGGGGGTGGGTGGTTTAGGTGTGAACGTGTAAATGACAGGCGTATGGACAAGAATAACCAGCCAATGTCTCCCTCTGTTTTCCTTTCCTCATATCTATGAATAAAAGATGGAAAGACCACTTTATAGAGTGATTTGGTCACATTACATAGTGCCTTATTTAGACCTTCCAGGTGCTCAGGCGATAAACTTTGACCATCACAGCCTCTTATCCTTTTCATTCATACTACCTCTCTCTCACCTCTGGCTTCATTTTACTCTTTTCTCTATGGTTGTTTATGCTTTCAATTACTTTAATGTTTATGGATGTGACTCTATGGGCTTCACTTAGTTTAATCTGTCCTCTGTGTTTCTGGTCTACACCAGTGTAGTCT
>CAKALG010020973.1:0-13651 GCA_916700815.1 Helicolenus hilgendorfi
CGGCCAAACTAAAAGTTGGGACAAGTCTAACTTTTAGCGGCGGAGTATGGCCAGACAGTACCAGCAGCCAATCAGTAAACAGATTCCTGTGATTCTGTGACATGTTGACCTAAGTTACAAAGAATTTCTTCCCGGCTGACACACATGAACACACCTCTTCCCAGTGGATGCTGTTACTGGTTTTGGTCTTGTGTTCAGAGACAGCTGATGTTGTCTGTTTGCAGTGCTCATTCTGTCTCTTGTCCGAGGTCATTACAGTTTCACCAGTGTAGTCCTCCCTACAGTTGTTGCATGTGATGTCATACAACTTTTCCTCTCCGGGGAACTTCTACTACAGCCGGTGAACTGCTGTATATCACTATGAGCTGTCCGGTTTCTGTGGGCATATAGTGGCAGGGAGAAATATAAAAATATTATTTTTTCATCTTGTATACTCCTTGTGGAGCTTACTGGAAATCTTTTTTTGTCCATTGAATTTTTGATATTATTTAGCCTGGGGAAGAATTTTTTTTTCTGGCCACCTGTCCTTTCAGCTGCTCAGCAGTGCAGCTAAAAGGACAGGTGGTTCTGAGGACAATGACAGCTGTGGACGAGGACACAACAACGATCAGCAGCAGACGAAAACTGGAAGAAGAAGATAGAGATGAATCGGGTACACACTACAAAAACCAGAGTCAAACACTACCAGACATGCTTTGACGAGGAACACTCAAGGGAAAAGGAAAAGAGGCCGGTCAAAGAACACCTGGCGACGGGATCTCAAGAGACTGGGATAAATGACTCTGGAGGTCCCTTGGTGACGGCCTATACTCCATAAGGGGTGTCAGGCATAAGTAAAGTTAAATTCCACTTTAACTACTAATATAAATGATCGTGTAATGTTTTCAGTTAATTTAATCGCGTAAAACTAAAGTCTAACTTGTTACCCTTCTCAGCGAATATCGTTTTAATCATCTATTTTAGCTTTGTCTTCACCAGAATCAACCAAAGGACGCTAATGCTGGTGCTGCTGTTTTTTTCCGGGGGTATTAAGTTGTTCCTGTGTCGCCCAAATTAGCATCAATGCTGTCAACACTTACGGGAATGTATTTCGGTCCTTCCCAATAAGATTTCATGCTTCAATAACTCCAAATAATGCAAGCAGTATACAGTGAAAATACAGACACTCTTTTCAGGGCGAAAGATTGTCACCTGAGCGTCTAAGGTGTTCTTACGGCTTCCTCACATCAAAGTCACTTTCCTATAGTAATTTCACATGTAAATGTCCATATATATAGTATATAGAGTATATATGAAATTTGACACATAGATTCTTGTATATGTATTAATTGATTGTACTTATACTTAGTGGCGATCTCTGAATAAGTAACGGCGAAAAGACTGGAAAATGCATCAGACCGGATATATCAGAACCAGGACCTCTTCCTCCCCCCATTGCCAGTCTGCCGTAACACTGTCATCTATCAAATAAAGGCGAACATCCCCCCCAAAAATCTTTAGAATGTGATCAAATAGTGCTGTTTCATTATTTAAAGAAGTTGAATTACTGACATCGTGCTTTATTTGCACTTAAAAAACATCGCTGTCGGCACAATTTCTGCTTCAAGACTACGGCAAGTAGTTCCTGTTTTGCATAACACCACCCTATGGACACTGCATGACATTTAGAATAATGGAAATACTTATATGAAGGATGACCTATAGTATTTGATTATGATATTGCATGTAAAAAATGTGCTCAGGGGAATTGTAAGCATTGAGTGAACCATTATATGCTCCACTTTGTCTCGATAGGATGTGGGCTAGCAGGCTCGTTGTGTATTCTATATACTGTCCCACCTATGATTGATTACTATTTTCTGAGGCTGACCAGCTCATTAATCGATTTAGAAAAACCTCTGAGTCCCCTGTGGATGATTTAAAACAAGATGCTTTTTTTTTTTTTTACTGTCCCTGGGATGGCTGGAGTAGAGGTGCAATGGGACTGATTGTAAATCATGGTCGAACACAACAAACTGCTCCTAAACTGTATGTGACCTAGTATTTAGGCCCCTAATGTATTGTTGGCCATATAGCATTGTCAGTGTTGGTAATATGCAAACCCACTCCAGTACATTAGTGCCAAAGCTTTGTAGTGAATTTGACCTGTTTTCATATTGCTTTCTAAATTATCCACATGATTAATTGAGTACTTAGTGATTTAGTAACAGTAATATATATAAATGCTGAATATGCACACCAGTGATATATAAATTATTTGCACTTTAACCCTAAAATGTCCAACTAAACCCTAAAAATACAATAACTATGGCACAACCTATGTTTCCATGTGAAGGGGATGGTAGAGGAAAAAGTACCTAAAGGGAAAACTAAATCTACTTTATCTTTTGAATATCAAATACTCACTCTTTGTAGGCTGGAAAGGTGGAAATGAAAAATAAGTAGTTTGCTTTCACATCACTTACAATGAACTCCATTAAAAAAAAAAACATCACAAAACGTCAATCATCCATAGAAACCTCTCAAACCCATCCGGCAGCATAATCCAACAGTGGTCCATATGTTCAGTATGTTCCAAACTAGATTCATAAATTACCATTTTTAGGGTTTCAAGTATGAAACCTGGAGAGTGCTACTGACCCAACACATGACTCCTGCCAACGCAGCTGTACAATCACAGCTCTTGCTGCTGCTCTGTGGGTTGAACGTGTATTATTATGCAGCACACTGCATGCAAGAATGACAGCGATTTTTAAATTAAAGCCATTATGAAATTAGATTCATACACAGTGGTGTATGTGTGCACCATAGACTTTATATAAGAAGTCACTGTGACGTCACCATATTGGTTTGTGGACTGCCGTTTTGAAGCCAGGAGTTCAGCATTTTGGCTGTAGCCATCTTGGTTTTTGGCCGTCCCTATCTTGTTTTTTTGCAACCAGAAGTGTGACGAGAGGGTGGAGCTAAGTACAACCGATGTTGAATAAGACATTTTCAGGCGACCAAAAAGGTTATAATTAACTTTCATGAACTGAAAACACACTGTGAAAGGGTTAAGGTTCTAGGTCAAAAGCATGGACAACTCCCACACTGGACCATGCCGTGGTAGCGTCTTGTCAATCACAAGGTAGCCACGCCCTAAAGTATTCCCTGCTTTATGGTCTATTTGAGTTTAAATGGGACCATAATTTACTAAATGAACATCATGCTGTATTGAAGAAGACTTGAAACTATTAATTGAGACCATAAACTCATGTTTACAATGTTTACTAATGTAACAAATCAAGTGAGAAGTAGGCTCAGACTTCTTTTTGCAACCAGAGGAGTCGCCCCCTGCTGGCTGTTAAAAATAATGGAAGTTTAAGGCACTTCTGCATTGGCTTCACTTCTCAGACCTGGAGGTTGCCCACAGGTGTGCACGCAGCCTATGCGTCAATCCTGAAAGGGGATTTCTCTAACATAATAATGAAGTTACAGTAGCTAACAATGAAGTTGGAAGTAAAGCTATGTTAATACTTTAGGTAACTAGTTAACCAGGCATGCTAACATTAGTGGCTTATGTCACACTGTTAAATCGCATTCACTACAGCCTCATGCACACTACTTCAGCATTTGGAGGAATCCAAAGCTTGCCTAGTTACAGTGATTGAACAAGAGCAAGGAATGGATTAAACAGTCTTTTCCTACTCGACCCTCTCAACCTGGATCACGCTACAGCAGGAACTGAAGCTGTCCAGTATGATTGCTCTACAGGATTTTAAACTACTTTTAAGAACTCTGGGAAGAACTTCTGTCGGGGTCTGCTCTTGTTCTTCTTCATAGTTTTAAACGACCACTTTGGCACTTTTGCTCATATGCTCGCTTTTAGAAGAAGAAGAAGAAGAAGAAGAAGAAGAAGAAGAAGAAAGGCACTTAATTAATCCCCAACTTTATGAATGTCCTGTCTGTCTGTAACTTTGTGTCATATAGCTGTTGTGTTGGAACCAGGTCGTTCTTGAGAATGAGACACCGTGTCTCAATGAGATTACCTGTATAAATAAAGGTTAACTAACATTTAAAAAAAAAAAAAAACACTGTTTCTGGGGGTAATAGAGTGAGCAATAATCAATTATGAAATAGAACATGATAGGGCAGTAGAATAACAAAAAATTTAAAGCTTTTTACAATTCATTTTGTGATTAAAGAAATATAATCATGAATTGGAAATATTAGTGTTTTTTTTTTTTTTTTTTTTTCTTTTACTTTTCTTTTGCTAGTTTATTAATGCATAAACAATTTCTAATGCTCCGCTATAGTAAATTCATCAATGTATTAATTACCTATAATTAAACACTGTTATTATTCCAGTGGCACACTCCAGGATCTATATTGTGACCATGGTGACATAAAATACAGACAAAATTCTTGTTTCACTGTATTTTTATTTGCACATGCTTATAGTGGCAGTGTAATTGTCATATTGTCTTGTCTTGTTACTGTTTGTAAATGTATTTTTGATTAAAAAAAATGCACATACTTACTCATGAAAACTAATAAAAAATGTAAATGTTTGACCATCATGGGCATATGTATAAAAAACTGTAGTACTACTTTTATGTTACTTTCAATATTATATTTCTCTATGGAGCAATTAAAAAAGTTAACCAAGATTGTTTCCATATATGGAAATGATAATGATCATGTCAGTGTCTGAATGTCCTCTAATCTTTTGTCTTTTTCTGTCACACAGCTGTCTACCACCTCCACATCCCGAGCGGCCTTCTTGCAGTGCCTTCGTTGGGGGATTTGGTGCCCCTTCCAGGAGCCGGCTGACTGGAAGGGGGAAGAAATACAGCTTGTTCTGCAAGGAGGTGCAAAGCCAAACCCTTACGGAGTCATGGTCTACAGCACAGAGATGTCTGCCAAAACTCAGAGCAGTGCGCCACTCTCAGCTCCAGGCACAGCTCAGGTAACACAAGAGCACAGAGGCTTGTCTTTGTCGAAGGAACAAAATGTAAAGAATGCGTTGAAAGCTGTTAAGACATTCGGCACTCACGCAGCTGTTTCCCTGAAGACAAAAAACTCTCACATGATTGTTTTTGACATTATGTGGCGCATTAAGATAAGTTGACTTTATTGGTAGGCCCTCATGCCGTACAGATTACATCATCCCTTAAGGCTCTGCATTATAAATCATTATCACACTTTACAGCACACTTATAGACAAATAATTGTCTGCAAGTCACCTCTTTTTAATGACAGTATCAAACATTTCAAAGGGTGCAAAAGTCGTCATCTCGTGATGACTTAAATTTTCGCACCTTAGCTGTGAATTTTCACACAGCTCCGATATTTGAAAATAACTACACGTCACCGTCACATATCACCTTCTTTCGCTGCTATCTCATTCATTCCAGTTGTGACTTTAATCTGAACTGTTAATTCTCCAACAGTGTTTTTTGTGTTACTGAAATGTGTGAAACTTTCTCCTCTCGCGGAGGCGAAGGATACCATAACGTTTCGGCTGTCGTCCAGTCTGGAAAGGAAGGCATCCAGCCCAAAACCGTCTCTGAGGACGAAGCAGGAGGATGTGTCACGTCATCGAAGATCACCTTCACAGGGTAAATATCATCAAGCAATCCATTATGGCTTTTTAAGCACATAAATGAATTACTTGGAAAGGAATAGGAGCGAGCTAAGAGTTCCCTCTGAGAAGGAAGTGAGAGGCTCTTTACTGCTCACAGCTTCAAAAGGAGCCACATTTATTGTTCCTCTCTCTTGTTTATTGGACCAGAAAGTGTGTGGTCTGTTTCTGCAAATTGTTTTGAGGGTGCGCCTCAAGCGTGCGACAACACCCAGGTGTAATCAGCCGGAGTTCTAAGCACCGAACTAGCCTGTCCTCTGCATACGATGCAGCCCCCACCTCTGCAGCGTTATCTCAATTGCACCACCTGCTCTCTGCGTGATTAGCACGGTTCATGATTGGGGTCCGAGGGGAATAAACTCAAAGTGCACGGAGAAAACTTTGGCAGTCCATAAGGGCCTTTTGATCTTGAACAATCATTGCTTTGCGTCTTCGGTGCTCTAAGAGGGGAACTTTGGCCTGAACATAGACAATGATGTCAACGATGTTGATAATCTGAATAATTTGTAGTTGGAAAAAGGTAATAAATCGCAATATATACATTATGTTTTATCGCAATACGCAGCATTTCGCAAAATGTTTAAATGGTTTTAAGATCATATCGTGACCTAAGTATAGTGATAATATTGTATCGTAGGAACTCTGGTGATTCACTTTTGGCCCTCACATAGAAAGGCCACTGTTCCCTCAAGCTTACACGGGTCTGGACAGAATCTTGTTTTGTATTTTCTGATCAAAAGGAACTTTGGAAATCCAGATTCAAGAGGGTTTTGTCTTTTACTCATTCAGCTAACGTCATAATCCTGCTTTGTGAGACAAACCCAGTTCCCCTTAGTGTAAGTTATTCTGTTGTTTTGAAGGATAGATTGTATATTAAAGTATGACACCACTGTTTCTTTCTTTGATTCTCAAAATTCCCCAAACCTCCATTAACTTTGTTTATTGTTGTCCTGGAAAATCAGCAAATTTCTAAAAATACCTTCTCTGACTCAACTACATGTGACAATGACATAGTGTTTATCCATATAAGCTTCAGTGTGCATTTAAAAAAAACATTTGTGTAGCATCACACACACCAGCCACTTGTGTCAGCACACATGCTGGCTGTTCTGTGCTTTCTATAAGTGCAGTGATTAAGAATGTGAAAATAAAGCTGAACCACTTCCTCAGATTTTAAGGGGGTTATCAGTGTGTACTGCTGAATTTCTCTAACGGAAGCATTTTTATTCCGTCGCTCCCAATTAAGCATGACCGTTCCACGATATCCTTCCGAAAATAACTCCTGAACCCCGAGCTTTAAAGAGGCCTCCTGCTGAAACAAAGTTCTGATTTAATATTCCACATCCCGCTCACAGCCAAAGATAAATGATGTGCCACTGTCTGCGTCTCTTACTGAAACCCAAACTGCTGATTTGCTCTGTGTCTGTCAGTGAATTGATTAAAAGTGTAGTAAACACTACACACAGCCACTCAATCCCAGTGACAGCAGAAAGAACTTGAGTGGACCCCGGTCGTATACTCGATGATTTCCCCACTAATGATGCTGTTAACTTATCTTGGGAGAGAAGAATAGCGTTGATCAGGGCCTACTTCATGGGTGTGTAGAGAAGGCTTTTGGCAAAGTCTATTAATGACATTTTAATCAGTGTTCAAGTGTCCTCAGAGGATCGCCCAAGAAGCCCGAATGATTTGGGCTAGTGTTCAGAGGAGAATGATATCATGAATCTCTGTCAGTCTTTGATTTCAGCGCCTTAATCATCCTTGACTTTGTTTGTGTGTGCGAGTGTGTGTGGGCGTATGGACATGCCAGTAAGTGTGCCGCTTTCCATTGCAGATAGCTTATTTAGACGATTATGAAATTCATAGCCTGTCTGAAATATGCAACTCGTGTCTTTGATGCATGTATATTTATTAATGTGGAAAGCTCACTGCGCTTCACAACCTTTGATTAAGTCATTTGAGGGTAATAAATAAGCTACTTGTAACCACTTGTAAAGGCTCAGTAAAAACAGGTTTGAACTTGAGCTGTCAAAGTTGACACGATAATAACGCGTTAACACAAATTTGTTTTAACGCCAGTAATTTATTTAATGCAACTTGTGATTTTTAGGTTGTAGCGGGCTCAGTTTTAAAGCTAGAGTGAAGATACTGATATCATATGAAACTAGAAAACACAAGGAATCCATTGGTTTGACGCGAAGGAGGCTAAATAACGTTCCAAACTTAGACACACATTTTGGCGAGGAAAAACTGGCATAGCCATTTTCAAAGAGGTCCCTAGACCTCTGACCTCAAGATTTGTGAATGAAAATGGGTTCTATGGGTACCCATGAGTCTGGATAATATTTGTTTTGTGTTGTTAATTGATAATAAATATATACATATGTTTGCATAAAGCAAGCATATTTGCCCACTCCCATGTTGATAACAGTATTAAATACTTGACAAATCTCCCTTTAAGGTACATTTTGAACAGATAAAGAACTGTGCAATTAATTTGAGATTAATCGCTATTAACTATGGACAATCATGCAATAATCCCAATTAAATATTTAATGGATTGACAGTTTGAACACAAAAGCATGTCTCCGAGACCAGGCTGGTAGAATAAAACATTTACTTGAGGTTGAAAACGGGCAAAAGTCAAAACTAGGTAGGCAGGGGAGATGAGGCAAACTTCTCCAACAGGGGACCAGGCTAGAGAGCAGCAGGCTGAGGGTCATAATAAACTTACGTGCAAGAAGAACACCGTTCTTGCTTTTGGCGTGCCATTTGTACGCCATGTAGTCTGTATCCGTGTAAATATACGTTCAGAGCTAGTGACGTAGAATAAAAAGTGAGAAAGACTGCTTATGGCGGACGGGAGGAGAGGTGTATGGGTCCAACAAACACAGGACTTTCAACCAGGAGACCGGTGTCTGTGTCCCACAGTGTTGTTGAGTTATTTTGAAGTTACGTTAGTGACGTTTGTGACGTGTTTTCCGTACTTCTCTTATGTTGTTTACGTACGTATTTTAATTAGTTTAAATACTTATTTTAAGCCCAACCATGAAGTGGTTTTGTTGCCTAAACCCAACTGCAGTGCTGAAATTTTGTAGCGTGGCATTTTATGCCATTGAAAACAGGCGCACAAGTCACCAAAAGGCTGAAATGCGTTCTCATGACACTGGGAATGTCATTTTAATGTCGTGCTATTTTTGTACGTCTTCCCAAGAGATCAGGTTGGACAGGCAGTGAAAAAAATGGATGAATGGCGGGAACACAGGATCTGAAACGACAGGAGAGTCCTTTCAGATCCTTAGTACATGGCAGGGGGAAAAGCAGATAAGGAAAGTAGGAAACCTCTGAGTTATTCATGACAGACATCGACATGAGATTGGAAATTGTCGTCAAGTCCATACATCTCCATTAATCTATAATTTAGCTACAGAATAACTGGTTGTTTACATGACCATCACACATCACTCAATGCTTCTAATAAGCTGAGAGGGGTAGAATATGGAGGCAACCTTGCTGTTTTGACACAGATGCTCATGAATGAATTTTAATGATGCATCATCTTTACATATATAAATGTGCTCTTCCTGAATCCCCGGTGTCTCGTGCATGTATATAGGTGCTTGTATCCGCCTTTCGTACATCTGCTAGTTTGCTCAGCTGTCAAGACGGCCTCTCATTGATCACAAATAAACGGCCAATTGCACGTCAGTCCAGCAGCTAACGAGGTGAAACGCAGTTTTCCACCGGCTCCAGGCGTAAAACTGTGAGGAAACGGAATGCCCTAAAAACAAAATGGCTGCCGGGGGGATGCCAGAGCACATTTGTGACGGAGAGCCAGCCAGTTCTGCTCCGTGTCCACTCTGTGTGCATGTAGTCTGAGCAGATGGGAGCTACAGTAAGACACCCCAGGCAACTGAAGCAATTTCCAAAAGGCCAGTCAAGCCCGGCACAGAGAGCGAGAAGGAGTGGGAGAGGAGGACAAAGAGATGCTGGAAAGCCTTTCATTTCAGCATTACCATGGCTACCAACCAAAAACCTCAGGAAGCATTGTTAGACTTTAAACTCAGTGTGACATCTAAATCCAAACTCTGCCGCCTGATCTGTGTGAAATTGGAGAGATTTGCCACTGATTGTAAGTAGTTTTGGGTATCCCAGTGTTCAGTGGAGTTATTTACAGTACAGCCGAGGTTATGTACTCCACATTGTCACTGCATATTCCTCAGAGCTCAGAATGCCACCTGACTGCAAATCCAATCAACAAGAAAGTGAAAAGATGACATTTTGCTGCCGACGTCCGTTTCCATCTCACCAGCTGATATTCCATTAAATGTTTAACCGCACGACACAATTAGTAGTGCTGCCAGGTACGCAGAGCACGGGGAAGACGTTACATTGTTGTTAATTAAGCTTGTTAAACAACTGGAGTTGTTTGTACAAGTGATATACAGATGAAGACATCAACAGCAAAAGGGATACACATTGCGTCCTGTTTAGACTTTACACAGTGGATATACATTTTTGTCTTCATCTTCTTTTGTTTTGCTTTCTGTTTTTCAGGTCATAAACATATTCCACCAGCTTCTCCTCCAGATTCGCCTCAAGGCCCCGGGGTAAGACACCTTGTCACCTCCTCAACTGAAAGTAGTGACTAAACCCTAAGTGCTAGTGCTATGACAAAAAGGCTTTGTCTGATGTTCCTTTTCTTCCGGAAGCGTTTTAGCTGCTTTTGTGCTATTTTCTCTCAAAAGAAACACTCTTGACGAAGGTCCAGAGGGACCGAAAAGTTAGTACGATCAATAGATTGTGATGCTGAGCGAGAGCAGTGCAGGATCGGCTTTTGTCAACTCTCAAAATAAATAAATAAAATCCTGCTATTAGTAGGTCCATGCAGGATCACTAGTGCTAATCATCTGTTGTTTCAAGCTGCTTTAAGGGATTTTTTTATTTGCTTTTTAGCCACTTAGAGCAGCGGAACAAGCTGAAAATACAACATCTGACATAGTAGGATCTTATAAAGTCGTTACGGCTGACAAACAGTCGTCTATTGACAGCAGACACAAGATTAACATTCATTCGGATTTGTGTTTCTGTCCGCTCAAGAAATCCCTCTCCCTTGCTGTGTTTTGGTCAATCTGACCAGCTGCTAACTTTCTTCTCCAGCTGGTCAGTAACTTTGTCTGTCTGCCGTTTTAAGTTGGGCAGGTAGTGTAGTGGGTTTGTCAAAGCTGTTTTTGCTTAAAACCCTAGTCCCTCTATCAGGTCCCTCTTTATTGAAACAACCCCTCCCCTTCTGTGCTCTTTAGACAAAGATCATAAATCTCCACTAACCCACAGTCGCGCTGCTGTGTTGTCGACAGAAATTGCAGGTCAAGCTTCTGTAACTTTGTTTTAAATGTCAGGAAAAATGCATTATCTGTCCCAGATCGCTCATCAGCAACGTGATTAGGAAGCATAATCAGCATATTTTAATCTTTTGACTCACCTGAATGAGATTCCAGACTGATTGGGTCTATAAAAAAATATCCTGCCGCCAGTTTAAACCAGAGTTTTTACTGAATATGTACGCAGCTGGCTTGGCAAAGGGAAAAAAAGGAAGTGTGTGGGTGTGTGTTTGTTGTTCTTGGTGAAAGACAATGAGATATCAGCGTGTGTCAATCATGGAAAATCACCACAGAAACCTGGGAAATAGGAGTAATACTGGTAGTGATTATTGTGCCTGGTTGCATTAATTCAGATTAAATGTTATATAAGCATCAGTGTATGTTAGAGGATTCCCACGGACAACTGATATCGTACTGATCAATTCTAAAATAACTACGTAATACATTTAAATCATCCAACCATCATATCTGTGGTGGGTGACGATGACTAACTCATATCCCATTTTTAGTAAAATACCAACTTCGACCGTATATGTAACATACACCAACAGTGTGTGTTGCTGTGTGTGTTTTGTGTTCGTTCTGACTGAGCTAAGCTACCGTTACCATCCATCCCTCAGCCTGAGTGGAGGTGCCAGTGGAGACTGGGAGTTGTGATGGATGCTGCTCTCTCTCAGGATGAGGCCAGGGACACACACGCACACACACACTAACACACACACACACACACACACACACACACACACACACACACACACACACACACACACACACACACACACACACACACACACACACACACACTAACACTATGCCACAGAGCGGAGGAGGAGGAGAGAGATCAGGTCTGTTTCAGTGTTAGCTCTCTGGGCCAAAATGAGCCACAGTCTGTATTGTGGACTCATTTTAAATTGAACCAACGGGGGCCGGGAGCTGTGGGAGCGCTGCACCCATGAACTTTACAAATCGGCCCTCATTTTGATTAAGCAGCGAGGGCGGTGGAAGCCTGCAAGTGGGCAGCTCCCAGTGGCTAACAAGAGACGACTGTGGTCATACTGGGCAGCTCTTAGGGGATGACATTTGAAGGTGCTGGCGCTGAGCTGGATATACCATGTACAGACTTCCTCTCATTGTTTAATTCCCAAAACTTCTAGTCTACCAAACTAAAAGAATGACGATGTCTGAAAATTATCAGACAACTCTGCAGTTCCCCTCTTTAAGCCTCTTTTAGCTCATTGTTTTGATCCTCTGGTCCACAAAACTCTGCTCCCATTAACCGTGTTTCCAGATGTACCACGCAGCTGTTTTCAGCATAAACCCCCTTTATGTAGATTTGACTGCTATCAGGCCATTAAATGTGCATTATCGCTCACTATAACCATCATAGATGTGGGTCAGTAGGGGCCTGCTATGCGTACTGTGTTGTAAAAGTGAAAGCGAAACTTAAAACCAACACATTCTAACATGTAAAACTGAATGAAACGTTACGTTTTGAACACAAACAAAACAATTTCTTTAGGTTTAAGCAACAAAACCACTTAGTTAATTTTAGGGAAAAGGACTGTGTTTTGGTATAAAATAAATATGTTTTCAGAAGTGAAAGTGAAACAACAGCTACACGTTGTTGGTGCGAACCTGGCCTCCTGTGTGGAAGCCCTGTGTTTTGTATCCCATCCATCTCTAATCGACTGTATATCTTCCCAGCATCAAACAACAGACAGACAAAGTTAGTGACTAGCTGGTGAAGTGTGTCAAATATCCATGAGCTAAAGAGCCAAAAAGCAAAAAGGAGAGCGAATAAGTGATTTACATTTGTAACTAATCTAGAAACACAACTACAAATGAATGCTAATGTTGCTCCGTGTCTGCTGAATGTGTAAATAGAAAAAGATTTGCTAACACGTAGTGAGGTGTCATTAGATGTTTTCAGCTTCTTCCACCGCTCCCAAGTGGTTAAAAAATCATTGAAAGCAACTTTAAGTCAACAGTAAATGTATCTAATAAGACAATAATCTGTATATTGAGTAAATAAGCAGCAGTCATCATTAGTGCCTATGCTGCTCAGTGTGCACACAGCATAGATATCTATCTGATGGCTATCCAGGATTCTGCATAAAGAGCTGAAACAGAAAACACTGTATGAAGCCAAGCCTCTGCTGTTGGCAGTCACCCGACAATTCATCACGACTCTTGTGTTGCTGCAAAATCCACAAATACAGTGTCTGTTTCTCTCCCTATCTCTCTGTCTCCTACCATTTCAAAGATACTGTTATAAAAATACACCCGTTTCAATTCTAAAATGATTTTGCCTGTTCAACAAAAAAAAAAAAAAAATTCAACATTACTGTCAAGCGCTGATTAATCAATGGCATCCTTCTCCGAGATGGCTCTGTAAACAAGCCGTGCGCTCCGGCTCTGTCTGTAGGCATTGTTGGATCTGACAACTTTCTCTTGCTCGCATAAATTATTGATCCTTGACACTCGGTGCGCCGCGGTGCAGAATGCTAAGGATCTTGTGGTATTTATAGCCAGCATTTGGGAGAGCAGTTGAGTTCGTTTGCCAGTGTTGATGATAATTTCTCGCACCGGGCTGCGGTCATGTTTCAGGGTCGTGCTCGTGCTTTGTCGACCCAGGTGTTCTTGTCGT
>CAKALG010020975.1:0-13381 GCA_916700815.1 Helicolenus hilgendorfi
GCACCCTGACCAGCGGGCTCAACTTCAAGGATGTCCAGCGGGAAAGGGCACAGCTAGGTGAGCGTCAGCAGAAACCTCAATTTCTTTTTTTTTTTCAGGTTATTTTTAAAGCATTTCTTCCTTCCAAAAGGTTACTGCAGTGTTCCTCTGCGCTGCTGTGTTGAATGTTTATGTATTTGTGTCCTGTCTCTGCCATAAATCAGCTTATGTTTATTGTCCTTTGGTTGGTTTAACAAGTGTTGTCTTGACTGGAGTAATTCATCAGTATGTAGTTGGAATTCCTCCCGCTATAATGAGCTGAGAATCACACTAATAGAGGCAGGATAGAGGTAATGGCAGCGTGTTTGCCAACGCATTAACATCCTACCGTATAACAGCTCTGTTCCGAATGCGACAACAACAAAGGCAGCGTTTGCAAAAAATCACATAATTCAGCTTTAAATAATTGAGTCACATCAAACTGCAGTCTGCGGCACCTCTGACACCTTCTTATCCATCAGTTCAGATCATAATTGGCTGTGTATATCTCCGGAGCTTTAAGGATCATTGCTGTTTGTGTCTGAATGGTTGTCTGGCGTATTCATCACGTATACGGCGCCATTAAGTGTCGGTGATTGTTTGATTCTCACACCGGGCTCTTGGGGTCTCACGGCAGCGTTACCTATGAATCAGGCCCAACATAAAGCTGGCTGTCTCTGCGGATGACTCATCCGATGCAAATAGGAAACTCTGGCATTTGAGCCTAATAATCAGAAAGAACATAATGTTCCCTTTGAAGCCGTTTCCCAGTTATTTGCCTCCCTCTCACATGGCTGTGATGTAATGCCTAATGCTGATTATAATGGTATAATCAAATATGCTAAAAATACCATCGCGTCTTGTCAGGTTATAAGTACGTATGCGGGTGATTTAAGCCAGAAATGTAGATTTATATAATCCTCAATTAATTCATTTTTAATAATCATTTTATGCCTAAAGCCTTTGTGGAAGTGAAACTGCTTTAGGCTTAAAAACACGAGCTTGTTTTTCCTGTAGAGAAAGCGTGGTTTATTGATGAGCCTTGTACTGTTTTCTGCTCGGGATCTTCCAGGAAGAGAAGCTGCGCTGTGTTTTTCTGTGTGATGCCGTAATGCCCTTGATTACCTGATATTGCTTGAATCTCATACGCAAAAAGGACAAGAGGATCAATAATGGATGCTTTGTTGTTATTCCTGTAATCAATACGGTTTGATTGTGCTTGTGCGCGTGTGTGTGATTGCTCGCTTTCACAAATAGATGTGTCAGCCTGCTTCTTAAATGATATTATGTTCCATATCGGGGCTTTCTATAAACGTGCTGCATCGTCGGGATTTTATAGATTTATCTGCTGCCAGAGTAATAACCTGACGGTGACGCTATTGTTACTGAGGGGTTATGTGTGTGTATGTATGTGTGTGAGTGTGTGTGTGTGTGTGTGTGCGTGCGTGTGTTGCTAATGAGCAGCGCTGCCGTTAATGACTCCATCAGGCTGTTTCTAAATGCACTTGTCACTCCGATGGGACACTCCGCCAGAGAATCTGCCCACTCAGCAGAACGGGCTCAGACTCTGGCAGTGCACCAGAGACACACACACACACACACACACATAGATGGACACGTGCACACGTGCTACACACCGACAATCAGTGGTGTGCACTCACTTATCCATTTGTTTGTTTGCTCGCTACGTCTTTGGCGTGTGTCAGTTGTTGACAGTCTAACAATATGAGCGGGGCAGAGAGTTTGGGGAGAGAGCGAGAGAGATCACTTATTCTTCAAATGCAAATGCACGTTACTCCAAGCAAGGGTTTGCATAGAAATATGAAATATGCCACTGCAATGCTGCTGACTACCGGAATGAAATATTCATGCCACAGCAGCAGCAGATCAGATATAAAAGCAGCCGTAAAGCATCCTGTAGCAGAATGTCTGTAATTCTGTGTAATATTGGCTCATTGACTAGACTGACTTTTTTATGATGCAGCTAGTCTATATGCTCTTTTTGTTGGATTGTATTTATGAACAGAACAGCCCGAAGTGGCTGCTCTCTGTTTTTACTTGAATGATGTATTTGCTGATTGTTATTCTCAGGCTGATCTGTAACTATGTCAGAGGAATTGGATTGTTCCCCATAACAGGATACTGCAGCAATACCACAAGCTGCACAGAAAACCATTGTGAGCTAAAGAGCAATAAAGTGTGCCATTGTTATCGAGGGAAACGGTTCTTCTTTTCTTTTTTTTTTCCAAGTGCGTATCCTAACTTTTCCTGGCACGCTGCCGATGTGAATTAAGCGCACTGTTATGTATTTGTGTCTCGCAGGCAACATATGAAAAATATTACGAGACAAATGTGTCGGAAATAGCAGAGTGGCAATTGTATTGTTCTTGATCTGGGTTGCATGCATGGAGCATTATGGTTCGTGAACAAAGCTCCATTCTGTCCTCGGAAACGCATAAAGAGTGAAACCAAAGATGCCGGCACAAAGTAGAGGAATTAATTAGAGAAACAAGTGACCTTTGCTGCTGTCCTGCAGCATCGACAGCTGTGACTCTGAAACCTGTGAGGCAGAGAGATGATTGGTATCATAATTTATATTCCAGCTTTCGCCAGGCTTTGAAACGCAGTGTTTTAAAAATTGCGGCTGACCTAAGAGGGCAACATTCCCGTACACCTTTAGAACTAAAAAAAAAATGTCATTTATAATGTAACAGTCTGTTTTTGCTGCAATTTAGACAAGAAGATTGAGATCACCCTTGTGTCTGTACTGCGAAATATGATGCCACCGCCAGTAGCTTAGCTTAGCATAAAGACTGGAAATGGGGGAAACGGCTAGCTTGGCTCTGTCTATCAAATGTAAAGCACACAAATGTACGTTTTCTATCCTGTTTGTTTAAGCCTACAACATGTGGGGGACTATTTCTTGGCGGAGCTCAGTAACTACTTCCTCTTTGTTGTCACCATCACAAGCTAAGCTAACCAGCTGCTGGCTGTAGGCTATAGCTCATATCTAACGTACAAACATATAAGTATGTGTTGTTTTTCAAGTAGCTAAAAATATAACAATCAAGTCTTCTTGTGGCCTCCATACAACAAACACAAAGGACATTTAATCCCATTGAACACACTGTAGTTTCCCACATACAGCGTTCCAAGCCAAGAGGAGCGTAATAACACATTTCTACGAGTGCATGAAGAGTGATGTATTGTATTTTTCAGTCCTTACATAATCTGTAATGTGATTCACTTAATCAGGTAATGCAAACTGTCCACTCAGTTTATCTTGTATTGGAGTGAGCATTAGAGCTTCTTTTTTACTGTTCAATCCACCAGGGATGGCTTGCCAGGGAAGTTTACATTCTGCCCCTCTATCTCTCCCCGGAGAACTGGCCTGATTCTTTTTTTTTTTTTTTTTTTTTTCATTGCTGCCTGCCGAAATTGGTTTCTGGTCGTATACTAGGAGGCCGAGCGTCGGAGAGCTGTATCTGCTGATACAGTTTGTTGGCTTTAGCCGGGAGAAACAGAGAGCTGTAGAAAGAAAATAATAAAACAAAAAGCAGAAAAAGAAACACAGGGCTGCTCTTGCTCACAAAATAGCTCAATAGGTTTTTCTGTCTTGTCTTTTTTCAATTTGAGCCTCCAGCACAGAGGCCAGTGAGCAGATTGTGAGTTGAGATGATGGTGGAGGATTATACAAGGTCAAAGCTTGTGACTCCTGCATTCAGAGAACATAGATGGTGTTCCTGACTCCTGCCCTCACCTGTAGTATCATCAGTAGATGGTTCATCCCTCAGCACGGCGAGGATCAGCGCTGTCTGAGAAAACATCTCATATAACCGTGCAGGCGGAAAAGAAATATACAGTGTATAACAAAAGCAGTCACCCCTCCCCTTGACTTCTGATATTGTTTCTGTGCTGCAGCTTATTTTGAAAATTAAAGTAGATGATACTGTAAAATTACAAAAATAATGTCTTATCGCTGACAAATATTTGTTTAAGATATTAAATGCTTCCTGCAGTGCTGCATATTAAAGCGGTTGTACCTCTGTCGATTCATCCGACCAATTTATACAGTGAATCACACTAAAGCCCAGGGCGCATGATGGATTAGATAGCTGCAAAAATGTGAGCATTTTCATGTAATATTCAGTTAGTGATGGTAATGAAGGTCAGTTATTATTATTCAAGGAAAGACATGTTATTCATGCATCTCTTTCCTCTATGAAAAGCTAAAAATGGTGTGCTTTGATTGATGATTTCCATCTAGTGTCTCCATCAACGTCCAGAGTCAAATTGTGGTGGACGTGATGGATTTTGAATCCAAATGCACTTGAGTTGAATGTATAAAATGAATGACATTATGGCATTTTCCTCCTTTAATCCACAACTGACCTTTATTACTCTGCATGTTGTATATTTTAGGTGAAGTGCATTGCATTCATTTTGTCCAGAGCAACTTATATTTCCATACACATACATCAGGAGCAGTTTGGGATGCAGTGTCTTGCTCAAGGACACGTCAACATGTGGACAGGAGGAGACAGGGATCCATCCACCAACGCTACGATAAATGGCCGACCTTCTCTGCCAACTGAGCTGCAAAACTGCATTATAAGCCGTGTCCTAATTCCATAACACATGCTAATTATAGAGTATATAGTTGTGCTATATACTGTAGTTTATATAGTGTTTTTGCATATAAAAAGTCAACAAACTTCAGGAGTTTATACTTAACAGGAATTAATCACACCGCAACTTTGGAATTAATTTGTTTTTTCCAAGTCTGTCATTAATTTAAAGGTGCTATCGATAACATTCAGCCACTAGATATCATATTCTCCCTGCCTCGTTCCATTGCATTTACTTCACAACAAGTCGTTGCCAGACACTTACCGTCAATCTCAGCCATTTATCTGTTTTTTTCCACGCTAACTGACAACCCAGAGACACCACGTGATACCAAAGTCTTTTAACTGTTGGCTCACGAGCCTTGTTAGAAGTGGGAACCAGACGGCAGATATCTTCCACAGAGATAAACAAAACATTCATTTCGGACACGCCAACAATTTAAAAATGATTAATTCACAATCATAATATTTTTTTTTAAGGAAAAGCCACACTTTTATCAGGCACCTTTCTAAATGCTATGTAGATGGATTATTCTTTTTTTTAAATATTTGTATACATAAAAATGTTAACAATAAGACCTTTTAATTGTTTTTCAGTCGTGAGCAGCATCACATTTTGACTTCTTCTTACCAATAACACTAACGATGGCTCTGTTCTATTCAAAGTGAGAGTGACAGTGAGCCAGCATGTACAATACCTGAAATCAAAGCAGCTAAATGGAATTCAGCCATCGTTAATATTATTGTTTAGTGCTTTTCTTACTGTGACAAGTCAACATGTCTGATGTGAGAAAGGCCTGTTTCTTTGTGCATTGCATTGTGGAACAATTAACAGCACACTCCAAAATTAAGCCTTTTTTTTAAAGTCTTAATACTTTAATTTTGTCACGTTTCCATGGCGCACACACTCTACACTGCTCAGAATTACTGTGTTGTCTGGAATTGGGACACAGCAGTACATTACTTTATATGTTTGGAGCTAAACAAATACAGTGATTGAGCTGGAAGGCGCAGTAGGCCAGTGAGGCACGGAGCGATATCGCCGCATTTCAAGATTCTTTACAGCCTGGCCCGCTCGGGGATAGAACCACTGTATTTCCCTCTGATGCAACATCTGATCTGGATGCCAGGCTTGGCACACATACCCCGAGTTGATATCCCGACAATATTTCAGTCGGAACATTTCAATTTGATGTAGAGGGTAGATTCTGTCCCCTTTCAGAGACTGTTCAGAGCGTCGCTGAATGTTTATGCGGGCAGGAGCTGGTGATAAGGAAACAGACAGATGCTGTCTTCTCACGGCTGATTTGTCTTGGTGACAATACAGAACAATATTTGACTCACTATCACACATGAAAATGTTTTATGTTCCGACTGCTACGTGGGAAGGAGTAAAGCGGTTTCTTGGAAAAGATAAAGAGGAAGTGTCGTGGTGTTACAAGAGTAATGGTATGTTGTGACTCCGGCAGAGAAAGAATGCTTTTGTGAGACACGCCACACTGTACTCCTCCATTCAGAATATGTGGCAGATTGTAGCATTTGCACTTGTTTGCTTTCCGCCCCTCGAACATATTTGCTTCCCCTTCTGCTTTTTTTTTCCGCAGAACTAATTCTACAAACTGTCCAAAATCCCTTTTTGAAGTAATTTAATGGAGTGTTTGTATTGATTATGTGCCTCTCTCGCCGCCCTCCCCTCTCTCTCTCCTTCTCTGGTGTGTTTTTTTTTCTTCTTTTTGGTGGTGTTGGGAGGGTTTATGGCAGTATCTTCTTCATTATGCTCAGACCTGTAGGAGAGAGAGAATCACAAGCTGTTTTTCCTCGCTGATGTGCTCATATCATTAATTCACTTCTGACTGGCCGGAAGCCAGAGAATTCTAAATCTGTAAGCAGTAAATTGTGTGCCGGGGTGGAAAAATCTATTAGATGTTTGAGCATGCCTCGAATTTGAATGGGAGAAAGACACACTGTGAGAGAAAGAGAGAGAGAGAGAGAGACCACCCTACAACGTGAGCCATATCCTGTTATGGCTCGCACCGTAATCAAATTCCGATTCTTCGGATAGCTATATTCATTAATAATTTGTGTTATTTTATTTCTGGAATGTCACATAATGTGTTTTCTGACAGGGAGGGGGCTGAAGGCTGGTGTGGATGGTTAAACAATGAGAATGGCCTCGGAGGAAATGAAGAGCTCTGTCTCTCCATTAGCGAGGTCTGAAACAACAGTTGTGTCTCTCTTCTCTCCATTAGTCAGGTCTGGAACAACAGAGATGCTATTGATGTGACCTCTTCCAGGCATCTTAAATAGACAGAAAGGGAGTGCGCTTCTTTGATAACACGCTGGCTCGTCTGCTTCTAAGACAAATCTCCTGATGGATTTATTTAACGATATTTTTTTATTATTCTTTTATTATGGAAAAGCCTTGACATCGCAATGAATCAGGAGCTTTTTTATCTGAGCTAGTGTGTTTCTTTTCTTAAACAAATTGCCTGCTCGTTCCAGTTACACTCTGACTCACACTTAAGTGTTACCCAACCAGCAGCCTTTCTGGAGAGATTTCTATATTCGTCTTTGTCAAAATGATGCTCATTTCAAGTATGACTGCAGCATTAATATTTCAGTGCGGAACTGCCTTTTGTACACGTCTCCCTGATATGTTATGTTGACATCCTATGGGTGATTCTGCGTGCTGCGCAGTAGGCCTCCTAGATGTCACAGATTGTACAATTAATAACTGCATATTTTATGAGCATGCCGGCCCATCTGCTTTATGAATGCATGTAAGACTGCATTTGATTTTCTGGACGCCCTGTTGGGCGTATAGGGGGACACGACAAAGAATGATCGTGGGCATTTTTATAAAACTATCATTACATCCTGACAGTAGCGCGTGAGACAGATAATCTATGAAAAAAATCGTGTTCCTCTGTGTCCTCCTGTGATCTTAATGACATTTGCAAGAGTCCACCACTCCTAAAGGAAAACAACCAATCAGAGCCCAGGAGTCTGTAGCCTACAGGAGCTGTCAATCAAACGGTCAAACTAGGCAGCGCTGATCAAATATGAATCAATATTCTGTTAATGTAATGCCTATTTCTCATCTCAAATGTTTTCAGAGACATCTTGTAGGGTACGGTTTAGCTGTAAAATGAGAAAGTTTGATCCTGTCGGTTCTTGGTTTTGGCTCGACTGTTTTACAAGATGTTTCTAAAAACATCCTGTAAAAGAGAAATAGGCATTACAGTAACAGGATATTGATTCATATTTGGTCAGCGCTGCCTAGTTTGACATTGTGCTCGGAGTTCGCGAGTTTCCCTAGCAGTGATTGACTGCATTAGAGAACGCTCAGCTCTGATTGGTTGTTTTTGTTTGGGCGCTGTGAAATCTTGCAAATGCCATTATAGGCAGAGGAACATGATTTTTTTTAAGATTACCTGTCTCATGCACTACTGTCAGGATATAGGGACAGTTTTATTAAAACTATTTTTGTCATTAAAACTCAGATATGCTGCATTCTTACAGATTACCCAACAGTGTATAAAATAGTTAAAATTAGCTCCACTTCAAGCAGCTATAGTGAAATGCTACTTATACACTAATGCATCAGTAATCATAATCCATTAATATATGAGTATACTCATAGGAGCAATTTTGAGGAGGAGTAGGCCTATGAGTACTTTTCATTGTGATACTTATAATACATTTTGCTCATACTACTTAGGTACTTTTACTTAAGTGACACTTTTGCTTAGACAAAGGACCTGAATGCTTCTTCCAACCGCTGAATATGAACAGCATGGACTCAACTATTTCTGATAAAGGCACATGAACACGATCCGCATTATCTCGGACAAGAGAATCTAGAGAGTGGAGATACATTTTCATTTGATATCAACAACTAAACAAAAGATTTACGTAGTCTCAGGAGGGATTCTCTGCTGTTGTTGCTCCCTGTGCAGTTGCTTCATATTGTGAGTTTCCAATTAAATGTGAGAGTAAGAGATCCAGTTCCATCTCTTAGAAACTTGAATCGTGGCTCACTTTTTTTTACAAGCTTTGTGGGAACATGATTCAATAAGACTGAGCTGCGCACATTGATAATAATAGCCTGAATTCCACAGTATGTGAGGGTGTGTGAACAACTGCGCTCTCACATTAAATACCCATTTAATTCTACCTTAGCATTACAGTGTTGGGAAAACACTTCCAGTCAGACCTGTGCCAAGGTGAGAAATATAGCTCTCGCCGCCGATTGCAGATCAGCTTTCTCAACATCCACTTAATATCTGTCGTAATGTGTAAGGCAGCACTGATGCAAGAGGGTCACGTAGCCAGCTGCAGGATGTACACTGTAGTACACAGTGTGGAAGATCGACTTCTGGCCTTGTAGGAATAACATAGCGTTCATTTCACAGCACAGAGGTAATGCGTTTTTCCCGCATTGAAAGGTAATTGCAATGGGGGCTTTGATAGATTCCAGACCTTTGGTGGGAGCAGTGTGTGTGTGTGTGTGTGTGCATGCTCACACATACTTGCTTGGGTACATAACTGCTCTTAATGCTTTTATTAAGCCAAAGAAACACAAATGACGTCATTTGTATTTGTAAAATATCTCGGTGCAGATGGTGTAATATATTTTGGTTCCTTTGATATATCGACTGCCAGAGGAGTTGGAAGGAGCGCCTTGGCTGCAAACAATAGATCATTGATGCCTCTCTCTGTCCTCTTTCTCAACCTGTCAGTCCATTTCCTTGTTATGTACTGGCCTGAGGAGCACTTGGCAAAATGAGAGGCATTCAGCCAGTCTTGTTTTTTTCCCCCTGATTTTCCCCTCAGCCATAACTCAGGGGAAGCTGTTGTTTCATCCGACGTGTCAGAGGATAATATCTAAAGTTAACAATATCTGAGTCACGGAGTCGCTATGTTCCAATGTCGTAGGTGCAACCTTTACTAATCCTTCTAAAGATTATTATCATGAAATGCGAGAAAGAACAGCTGAGTAGATGGAGATAAATATGCCGTAAACTGATAATTCATTATTCTGCTGTCATGAGGAGCAAATTGATTCCAGCTGTATTTTTGATCCTTTATAGCCTCATCACTATGACTGGCAAGTTTTCAGACAACAGAGAAGAGCTTTGCCAAAGAATTTCTATGATTCATGTTGTTGTCATGAAACGAAATGACAACAACATGCAACCGCGTTATAATACTGTAAACAAAAAACATAATCCGTGGATGGGTTGCACAAAATAATGTGATAATAACGCGATAATAACGTGTTAACGCAAATTTGATTTAATGCCACTAATTTCTTTAACGCAACTTGCGATTTTTAGATTGTAGCAGGCTCAGTTTTAAAGATAGAGTGGAGATACATGTCATCATATGAAACTAGAAAACCTAAGGAACCCGTTGATACCAACCATGTCATAATAGTTTGTTGATTTTGTCCCATGTTGATAAGAGTATTAAATGCTTGACAAATCTCCCTTTAAGGTACATTTTGAACAGATACAAAATGTGTGATTTAATTTGCGATTGATCGCGATTATGTATTCTAATCTATTGATGGCCCTAAACATAACCCTAAAAAAATATCTCCCACTGTCCTTTTCATCTCATATTGGACTTAAAAAAAAAAATATTACAGAGAGAAATAAAAAGCGACCAGTGAACATAAAGTTGTTATCGGAGCGAGTGGATATTCTCCACTGGAGTTCATATCTTTCCTGTGAGATGTGAGAGTCAAGCAGCTACAAACACTGCATGTGTGCTGCATTACAGTGATTACAGCTCGCTGTTGGTAAAGCGGAGGTTTGCCACATCAGAGGTTGCCTTCTGTAATCTGGAATGAATAAGTTTAGAGCCAGGCTGGTCGCAGTTTATCAGAAATTACCTGCTTGTTTTAGCCAGATACTGTGTGTGTGTGTGTGTGTGTGTGTTTGTCACATGAATAACACTACGGCAGTCTTGTGAAAACAGTTGGTGCAGGAGCGCGCGGGGGAACTTCAAACGGAGATCATTAGGGGTTGCGGAGAGAAAACAATTGTTAGTGGTTGTTTTCTTCTTTTGTGGCGCTGTTAGAATGTGTAATCACAACTAAGTGCTCAGAGAGAATCCTACAGTTTGCATTTCTGGAGATTTTGCGTCTTCAATGCGCTTTGTATCAATGACGGCACCTAAAGAAGAAATGTGAGCAGATGGTTGCTGGTTTTTAATGACATATTGCTATCTGTAAAGTCTCCCTCTAAGCCACAGACTAAAACGTCTCCCCTTGGGGAGCGCACCGCTCTAGTTGTTATCATCCGCTGCTAATGTCACTCTTTTCTTTGCCACATTGTCAAGTCCTCCAGCTAAATAAATGCAATGTAAATTGAGTATTGTGCTGGATGTAATTATTGAAAAGGGTTCCAGTTGGCTTAACTCGACGGGCTGTTTATTTAAAGCCTTCCTCCTCCGCACAGATCTGATGATAGAGAGAGAGAGGTTCTTATATAATGACAGGAATCCACAATGGAGCCATGCTGAATGACAACCCCCCCAAACATCTCCAACAAACATCCCCCCCTCTCTTCCTCATTACAGTTTTACCATTGGGAAACATGCCTGTCTCAAATAGCCTCTAGTATTATTCCTTCCCCCCCTCCTGCTCTTTTTGTGCTTCATTCTTTTACTGAAAACATATTAAATCATGTTTCCTTTTACACAGCATACACCCTGAGAAATAAGTTGATAATGAGGGGCCCTTCTTCCTTTTCGAGGAAATACACACGGCAACTTTGATCTAGAATGGCATGTAATTCCTTGCCTGACCCAATTCCCAATCTCCTGATAAGATGTGTTTTTTTTCTCTCCCTCTTCCTCTTTTTTGCTTCCACAGAACTCACTCAAATGGGAACTTGCTGTCCCATTAAAGACACATTTAAAGCCAAACATGTCATCCATTTCATTCTGCAAGGAGAGGAGGAATATGTGCGGTTGGAAATGCTGTTCTTGCTACAGGCTGAGCTGAGGAAACCTCTCCCTGTATCCCTCTTTCTCTCTGTCACTGACAACCTCTGAGATCTCTGATCACAGCTGCTCAATTGAGTTTGTGTCGGACAGAGCCGCGTGACAAATGAGAGTGGCCGTCATAGCAGATAGAGTATCATCACCTGGGTGTAAAAGCTTTTAAGCTCACTTTGAGGAGAGGGAGAGAGACATGGAGAGGGGCTTCGCTTGTTTGTGTAGTCAAAAGGCAGCTGTATTGCTGCAACCAAAAGAGAGTTGATTAAATTTGCTCTCTGTGGTATTTGCACATTTTGGGTTTCTTGCAGAGCGGCTTGTTTTGTACTCGCAGAATTGACTGCGCCATAAGTGGATTGACCCCCAAAACCCAGCAGTAGTCTTTCATTAGTCAGGATGCAGCCGGGGACCAGACAGCGAGCAGTGTTTAGGACCGATCCATCACTACACAAAAGGGGATCAACACGGCGCAAACTTGTCTTCCTCTTCTTAAGGGACAATGCGGCCTCTAACCCTGTAGTAATCACGGTTTCAACTTCTCTTCATCCAATACAGCCTCACGGCAGTGGGAAATAGTCACAAATCTCTTTGATTTGTGCACATAGATGCACATTTTTCGTGACGCTCAGCACGACTTCAACAACGGATTTTTTGTGCGTTTTCCTACGAATGTGCGGCAACATGTGACGCATGTGTCAATTTCTGCCCCAGTCTTTTCAAAATAAAACTACTTGGTTACGTTTAAGAAAAATATTGTGGTTTGGGTTTAAACAACACCCAAAGTGCTGTAACTTAAGTACGGAAGTTACGTGACCAATAAATCAACCGTGACTTGTGGTTTCACACGGGACACGCACAACGGTCTCCTGGGCGAAAGTCCTGTGTTTGACGCTAAGCACGACTTTCAACAACGGATTTTAGTGCGTTTTCTTACAAATGTCCAGTGACATCACCACGCGTCAATTTCAGCTCCAGTATTTTCAAAATAAAACTACTTTGTTAGGTTTAGGTAAAGATCGACTTGTGTCGGCTAAGGCAACAAAACTACTTTAGTTAGCTTCAGGAAAAGAACGCAGTTTGGGTTTAAATAACACCGGACGATCCTTAACTTAAGTACGGAAGTTACGTGACAAATAAATCGACTTTGACTTTCACACGGGACACGGACACCGGCCTATACTTTCCGATTTGATTTCGTGCTGACCATCACGAAAAAAAAATTTGAAATTTGTGGCTACGCACACAAATCTATACATTACATTTTGAGACTATTTCACAAACTGCTGTGGGACTGGGCTTACTTCCTCATGACTCCGATAACTCTGAGGAGCCAAAGCTGTACGTATAATTTCATCCACAAACACAAAAGGGGCCCTTTGGAGCTTTCCCTGATAGCTCATTTGTTACGAGGCCTCTGTTGTTTTTTGATAGTCAAAAGAACCAATTTGGGTTTTTGACAAGGAGCCCCTCTGAATAATTCCTTCATGTATTACAGGACCTATTAAATGCAAACTTTTCAATCTGGCAATCAATAAGGCAGGCAGCTTTCCCTGGCCCCGC
This sequence comes from Helicolenus hilgendorfi, assembly GCA_916700815.1. NCBI lineage: Eukaryota > Metazoa > Chordata > Actinopteri > Perciformes > Sebastidae > Helicolenus > Helicolenus hilgendorfi. The sequence goes on from CAKALG010020975.1 coordinate 13,215, forward strand.
GCCAGACACATTAGGGCTGCGAGCGATGGTTGCTAGGGAGCTGAGCCTGCTCAGGGGAAAGAATGTTTAATGTAATAGAATCACATAAATCAACTGGAGGAAAGTGCTTGTGTTGTTTCTTCTTCTCTTCTCTTCTCTTCTCTTCTCTTCTCTTCTCTTCTCTTCTC
>CAKALG010020977.1:0-13965 GCA_916700815.1 Helicolenus hilgendorfi
CTGACAGTCAGTGAAAATATTTTCAATTATTCAACTTGGATTGAGAAGCCAAAGACGGAGGCAGAGGCCTTTTAACGCGTAACTTGTTGTGACAACGCTAAACGACCGCCACCGCCGCCTGATGAAATATAGATATTTTGTTTTGTTTCCAAGATGATTAATTTGTCATTGCCGAGTTGTTGCTCCGTAGAAGGCTGAGACCCACTCCTGTTAAATGTCAAGAAGAGGAAAGTGAGAACATGGGAGGACGAGGAGGGATGGCGAGTGACGGACAGATGCTGCAAACTTCTAGATATGATCTGATGAGCCACAGGATGCCTTGAAGAAACACATAGTGTGCTCTTGATGTGGGTTTTTAAAGGATAGGATCACGAATTTTTCAAGTCTGTAGTCATTCCTATGTTCATACTGGCCATTAAAAGATCCTTTACTATTGCACTTTCAACGCAAGTCGTGGGGGACAAAATCCACAGTCGTCCTTTTGTGTATAAATACAACTTTTAGTTAGTCAAATCAAGTGGATATCTTATTTTTAGTACAAAATTCCTTCTTTTTGTAACTATCCTTCCACTGCAGCTCAACAGGGAGGACAGGAGAACTTTACAAATGGCCTTTTGGAGGTTTTCCATCACAAAAATCTTGGAAATCTGTGTGCAAAATGTTATCCGTTTTAATAACACTTTACATGGTATGGAAAGTTTGGTGTCAAAATAGTCAAATGTAATCAATAAAACCAGACTACTTAAATGGTTTTAGGTAGGGGTGGAAGAAAATATTGAAAATATCGCAATATTATGTTTTGTGACACTGTATTGATTTTTAATTTAATAGTTTATTATCATAGTCATTACTTTATTTCACTGATCTGATTACTTAAAAAAAAAAGTAAACTTTTTTACTCAGATTTTATGCATATGGTGGTGTGTTCTTTATACTATGACAGTTTTCCCCAAATTTGATTACAAAATCGCAATATATCACCTTTCTGACTGTATCGCAATATATTGAATCGTAACCTCTGTATCGTGATGCGTATCGTATCGGCAGATTCTCGTCAATACACAGCCCTAGTTTTAGGTCGGGTGGCGACTCTTAAAGTCAAGGTGAACCAAATTTCATTACAGGTTTTTTTTAACTGCCACTCGTGGCTACTAAGTAAAATCATATCCTGTCATCTGCATAACAACAGCAACAGATTTTTTGTGATTGTGTGATTCATGCCACAATTCAAGTGGGAGATTCGAGAATGCAGACCAACTCAAAAAACAGAAACACTTACATGTCATTACGATGCCCCTAAACATCACACCAGTCTTCCCCTACTAGTATACACACACACGTACATGTACATACACCATCCACTTCCCCTCTTACCACACACACACACACACTTATGGCTCTCCATCAGACAGAAGATTACATGGCAACCTTGACCCGTCTGCCCATCGTAAATTACCACACAGCCTCCGCTGGCACCTCGTTCTGGTGTGTCATCAGCTCGCGCCCACAACCGGCATTACACTATGTCAGTGCCTTAGTGAGTGCATTGTATGTATTACACTATGTTTTGCAATGTAAGTGAACTACTATTGTACTTATGGTATAATTCTGTACTGTTAGTTAGGGGGAAAACTGTAATGTTGAAGCTGTATGCTGCATGCATATGCACAGGATGTAATGACCAACTCTGTCTCCTACAAAATGACGTTCCCAAACAACTAAACTGCATTCTCATTTACGTTTTGAGGGAAACACATTTTCTTCTGGATTACAGTCGCAGTTTTAAACAGTTTTTAAACACGTGGTTGATTTTGTAAACTGAAACAAAATTCACAATGCAGCTTCGTTGTATGGTAACTTAATTTCCAGGACAGGGGGCTGAAATAGCAGCAAGTGATGCCTGATGTTATTAAAAACAAATTCTATTACATAATAAATTAACTGCAGACAACAGAAATGTTAAAAAGACAAAGAGAAAGATGATTTAAAGCCTCTCTCTAACTCCTCGTATGCTGCTGTTTATACGATTCCTCTAGGTTTGTTCTTGAGTTCTGATTTATAACTTTCAATTAATCACAGCCACCGTGTCTTTGTTGTAACTGATGTCACCTTAAAATATTGCCGTATGCGTCTGCGAGTGTGGCAAGTAAAGCTGCATCTCCTTGTTCTTACAGCAAGATGGAAACCAACCGTTTCCAGGTCATGAAGGAAAGGAGGAGATAATGAGAAAATAAGAGCCTCACTTTATGATTCAGCCGGATAAGACTGGTGCATCTTAATAACAATAAATTGTAACCCCAAGCAGCTTTAATTGAACTTGGCAATTAAAGTGATTCAGATGCCGATCATTAGAGCGCCGGCTACACTCACTCATTCTCGGGGCTTGCAGGTACAGTAACGGAGCGAACAAGTGCTCGCATTTACAAAAAACTGAAATGCTGAGCTTGATGCAAAAGACAAAACAATTAAAAGGTGAAAAATACGCCCGCGCACGCTGCGTCGATGCTCTTTGATGGGTTTATTCATCAATGTTTTGACCTCCGCTGGCCTTCATTAGGTCTGCAAAAGCATCAGCAGATAACATGCAATGATCAACACTTCCATCAATATAAGAATAGGTGTCGTTGTCATTATGCGTCAAGTAAACAAACGTAGAGGGTTACATTTCCAAAAGAGAGTCGTGAATTGAAATGTTTGATTCACTTTAACCTTGAGTTGATCTGTCTGTATTCAGTACATGCATATGTGTCTCTCTCTGTCCTACACTTTATATGGATGCAAATGAGTATCTGACTGTTTATATGGATGCATACAGATATGGCAGAGTGTGTGTGTGTGTGTGTGTGTGTGTGTGTGTGTGATATCAACGTGTGTTCTCTCTGCTCTCCATGCTGCTCTGCTCCCACAGTGCCCCTGGGACCCATCTGCCTCCCTGTTATTAATTCATCAGGCTTAACCATGCAGCGCTTTATGACTCTGTTTGGACTGACGAACTATCACACACCCCTATCTCTCTCTCTCTCTCTCGCTCTCTCTCTCAGGAACACCGTATTGAAAAACAATATCTGTCACCGGATGCTGAACCTACACTTGCAGCTTGATATGCCTCTTGTATTGTCTGTTATGTGTCTTACCTCTTGGCCTCTACATGCAGTTCTGTTGTCAGTTGTCTCTGCATCGCTGCCACAGTGAGAAATTCCTGCAAGAAAGTATTGTTCTTGGTTAGGTCGTGAACCAATTTTCCATCTTTGTGTCAATTTTACAGTGTCAAAACATATCTTAAAGCCGCCTGGTGATTCCACAAGTACTCTCAAAATCCCTAAATCACTCAAAAATGATTAAGCTAAATAAAAACCAACAAAATAGAATATCTTATTACACTTAAGAGCCCCTAAGAGGGCCAAAAATAATTTCTCAGATGGCCACAAACCTCCTTTGGGCAGCCCTGAACTCCAAAACTAAACTCTCTTTACTTTGACTGTGCAGCTAATTCCCATCACGGAAACTATTTTTGGCTGAAAAACACAGCTGATTGTTCGTGTCCATGTTCAAAATAAACCCTTTTAAAAGAAAAATCTAAAGTTTTCATTGAGAGATAATCTAAGAATCAATCACTGCCCTTCACGTGAATACGTCTTGATTGCCATGTCTAAACCCATTCCCATCAAAGACGGAGAGAGAAGAGATCTGAGATTGCGGTACATCAAAAGAGTTTATCTAGCTAGTATTATGTGGCTGTAAATAGCTGCGGCAGAGATACGAGACGCACTCGCTGAGCAGCGAGAACTGAGAAAGTAGAAGTGGAGAGGGAGGAAGGAAGCAATGAAAATACAGAAAGAAGGAAAAGTCTTTCACTGGCTACAGGAGCTCAAAATATTCCTCAAAAGTTAGGGCTGTCAATCGATTAAAATATTGAATTGCATGATTGTCCATAGCCAAAATGTACCTTAAAGGAATATTTTTCAAGTATTTAATACTCTTATGAACATGGCAGTGGGCAAAAATGCTGCTTCATGCAAATATATGTATATATTTATTATTGAAAATCAATTAACAAGACAAAACAATGACACATTTTGTCCAGAAACCCTCACAGGTACTGCATTTAGTATAAAAAAAATATGCTCAAATCATAACAAACTGCAGCCCAACAGGCAACAACAGCTGTCAGTGTGTCAGTGTGCTGACTTGACTATGAGCTCCCCCAAAACTGCATGTGATTATCACAAAGTCTGTAAAGGGGAGACTTGTGGGTACCCAAAAAAAACATTTTTATTCACATATCTGGAGGTCAGAGGTCAAGGGACCCTTTTTGAAAATGGCCATGCCAGTTTTTCCTCGCCAAAATTTAGCACACAGGCTAGTATGACATAGTAGCAATGGATTCCTTAAGTTTTCATTAAAACTGAACCCATTAAAAGCGTGATAATCATGTTAAGCTGGACAGCCCTAGTAAAAATTGTAATTTTTTTGTAGTGCAATACTTTTGCATCTTGGCCACTAACCAATTCTGATCTTCTAGAGTTAGAAGTTAATATAAGTTATAACCAGTATAACTGGCTCTCTCATCTTTCATGTTTACCTCCACTGTCGACCCACTAATAACATCCATAAAAAACATTCTGAAATAAAAAACTGGACTTGAACTAATCAACAGAACATATTGTGCCAACTCCACAGAACTGTAATAATGTGTCTTATTTTGCAGAATTAATGTAACTTACAGGTCTGATACTTTACTCAATTATTGACCTATTGCTTTGAATATGTTAGGAATCATTATTTTTTTTACATATAAAAAAGTTGACACTTGGTTTAAGTGACTTTCCCCTCCACTTTGTCCCTCGGTGAGGTTAACACTATACTTGAGGACATCCAGGGGGAGTTGTTGTTGGCTCACCAGTGGCTTACTACTGGGGTTATACTGCCCCCCAGTGGACATAATGGGAACACAATTCTCTACAATAGAGAGTGAAAGACAATCAGAATTATACTGTATGCATCATTCATAAGTTAAGAGCATGCCCTGTGTAATGTTAGTTATGTGATCAGAGGAGAGGTTCAGCGTCTTCCATACTGAGTATCCAGCTGGGTGTTGTCGAGTGTTCACCATGAAGTTAAAATCTCTTTCTCTATCTCTTTCTGCTGTGGAGAGTGAATTTCCCAGTTGTGGGATTAATAAAGTTTAATCTAATCTAATCTAATCTAATCTAAATGCAAAGTTTAGGGCTGCAACTAATGATTATTTTAGTTCTCGGTTAATCTGTTGATTATCTTCTTGATTAATAGATTAGCTGTTTGGTCTATAAAAGGGTGAAAAATGTCAATCAGTGTTTCCCAAAGCCCGAGATGACGTCCTCAAATGTCTTGTTTTGTCCACAACTCAAAGATATTCAGTTCCCTGTCATAGAGGAGTAAAGAAACCAGAAAATATTCACATTTAAGAAGCTGGAATCAGAGAATTTACTTTTTTTTTTCTTACAAAATTACTCAAACTGTCAAAATTGTTGGCGATTAACTTAATGTTTTAGAACTAATCGATTAAATTTTGCAGAATTATCGTTCCTATCCACAATATGTGCAAGTCAAAGAGTTTGTCCAACACATTTTGACTAGATGTGTAACTCCCAGTATTTATCAGATCAAGTTACAGGTGAAAATGGAAGAATTACCTGTTTCCCTACGGTTTTGTTTGCATGTAAACATACAAGCGCAAACATTCATACAAACACACTTAGTTGATGTCAGACTGAACACCGAATTAGTGATATACCTGATGCATCAGGAAACTTTTATTTCAAAGAATAAACTATATTTCTGCACCCACACCTCACCCATGATACTGTAAGCTATTCTCTTATATATGTGTTGACATTACTCTTGTTTGACTTGTGGAGCTCTGACATATTTCCCGCTTTGGAGCCTCTACGGAACAAAACGATTGACAATGTTTGAAAATGGCCCCGACAGCGTGATTACATACATGACAGTATGCCAGTTGTCACTTCAAGGAAGTCTGGAAGAAGAGAGAAAAGGGAATGAAAGAGCGAGACTGAGAGTCATTGGGAAAAAAAAAAAATGTTGAGAACGACGCTCTCTATGGAGCAAAGGAGTGAGAATAGCTGACAAGAGATGGAGAACGGTGATAGGGCATGCTTTAAACGGAAGTGCAAGAGTTGGATAAAGGATGAAACACGAGAGGTATGAATGGTATAATTAACTGGCTATAATACAAGACAAAGAGAGACATCAGGGGGATTTTATTTCCTCTCTGCCACAGCTGGACAACGAGATGAAGAGGCAGGAAGGAAGAGGAGGAACGAGGAGTAAGTGCAGGAGAAATCTCATTAGGAAGCGCCACGACAATAAAGCACAACGCAGAGCCACTCCCTGATGTGTGAAAGCACATCTTGATCTCTTATCTGTGAGAACACAAACATCCCCGTTCAACCTCCACTACTTCTCTCTATACCAGGACACGTATTTCAAACCACAGATGTTTAAGATGTAACAGGAGAAGAAAAGAAATGAGTTGGAAGCTCCAGCATTTCTATGGATTTAGTGTCAGGTTTTTGTCTTTTGCCTCGGTTACGTCTATAATATGTAGCGTGATACAAAAGAGGAAAGACAGAGGTGAAAAGGCTGATTTTGGGACAGGAAATGTAACCTGGAACAGGCACATGGCCATACTTAACAACCTTGAGAACTAAAAATAGGGAGGATTTTAAAATCAAAGCAGGGGGTCAGGAGTCCTCCGCAGAAAAATTAGAGTTTCAGAGATTTCAGAGCATTGTGGTGACTTTAAAAGAATGAAAATAACAAAATAATAAGTAAACTGCAACAGCATTTTTAGTTAAATAGGCCAACTTTTAATTTTACTTTTCAATTATCTCGAAGAAAACTGAATAATTTGCCTCTGTAGTAGCCTCTACAGTAAAGACAATACATTATAAATTAAAAGCAATTACACTTAGAATCCCTTTCTTTGATTAAAGAAAAAAGTATTTCACTTTCAGAGCCCTCAAGTCTATTACAATTGCTATTCCATTATTACACACAACACTGTTCAGCTTTCTTATATTGCTGTTAGATATTTGTTAACACAGAGAGAGAAAGAGATTATTCCTCAGAACTTTGCACTGTAATCCGATTAGATTGTTATCAGGCCATTAAATAGGCGTTAACAGTCGTTATAGGCACCATAGATGTGGGTCATTAGGGGCCTACTACGCCTGCTATGTTGTAAAAGTGAAAGAAACTTAAAAGCAACACATTCTAACACGTTGTAAAACTGAATGAAATGTCACTTTTTGAACACAAACAAAAAGGCTACTTTAGGTTTAGGGAACAAAACCACAACTTCTTTAGGTTTAGGCAGCAAACCTAAAACTTCTTTATGTTTAGGCAACAAAACTACAACTTCTTTAGGTTTAGGCAGCAAACCTAAAACATCTTTATGTTTAGGCAACAAAAGTATGACTTCTTTAGGTTTAGGAAGCAAAAACAATTAGGTTTAGGCAACAAAACTAAAACTTCTTTAGGTTTAGGCAACAAAAACAATTAGGTTTACGCAACAAAACTACAACTTCTTTAAGTTTTGGCAACAAAACTACTTCTTTCGTTTCACTTCGTTTAGGAGTATGCGGCGATTATTCGAATAATAATTAACTAATTCCCAGTGATTTGAATAGTATTTTTGCTTGGAATACACATACTACTGACCCACATCTATGGGGCTTATAGTGACTGATAACACCTATTTAATACAACAGTCTAATCGGCTGAATCTAAGCATCCAAAAGTACACAAGGACCTAAACAGCCATGACCCAGACTGACACTATTTCTGACGTAACATTGAGGCAGATGCATAAAGAAGCTACTGACCCACGACGGCACAAAGATGTAAAAGATACTTAGAAAGTGTTCAGACATTTTCTCGTTCCCTAAGAAACAAACATCGTTTAGCTCCTCGGGTAAACTGCTGCTATCTCTTCATTTCCTGCCCCGAGCAACCTCACTTAGTGCCTTTCCCTCCAGGGAGCTTTTTTCTTGGCAAACAGGGCTGTTTATTTTACTAAAACGGGCCCTCACTTCAGCTGGTTTGTCTAATTAAAATGTTGCAAAAGCGTCGAGGAGTAGGTGTTTTATTTAACAGCTAATTGTGCTGACGCCAGGGACTGGGATATTTTATGCATACACTTTCCAGGATCTTGGGGAAAGAACACAATTGCATACACACACATATACACGCACACACACTCACACACAGGAGATCAGTTGCTTGCGTATTGGTGGGATGAATTTTAAACAGTCAGGAGTATCGAGTTAATCAGTGAGAATTCAGTGGGGGAATATCAGGTTGCCTTTTAACAGGGGAGGATGCATGTATGATTAACGCAGCGCTCCCCATTGGACTGAACAGAATAATTGTCTTGTTTACCAACAGGTGTTTTTAATCTAGACACAGGAATTAACAATCCTCGTTTGTAAGGGCGCTGAGGGGTTGTCATGTTTGAGGTGTAATGACTTGCCGTTTTTCTTGTCAACAACCCGTGTCATCCTAATTGAGTGTTTCAAGTCGATGGATTTAGAAAGGACAAACTAATGCCTCCTTAGTGTTGTTTGTAGTGGACTTTCACAAATCTAAGATGTTCACTATGAGTTTATGTCGATTCATTGTTAATACAGCCCTAAAACTGGTAAACTGTTCACACTCAAAACACAAAGTAACATCTATAAGTAAAACCACAGACTCATAACCAGTTGGTGAGGATTCATGCAACGCATTGATGAGTAGGGCTTGGACGATACATCTTCCGATTCAATATTATCACGATACTTGAGTGCTGATTCGATATGTATTGCGATTCGATATTATGATTTTGTTAATTTTTTTAATACTAGACTATGGGGAAAAGTTGAATTATACACTTGTAGGGACTTTTACTTTGGAAAATCTTTAAATTAAAACAGTAAAAATGTTTGATTTTCAAACATGTATGTCGTCAGAGATGTCCTGAAGTCAAATATATCAGTCATTGTCAGGCATTATTTATAAAAGAAAATTCCCAGCAACCCAAAAATCAAAGAATAAAGACATTTCCCTGACAAATTAGTGGTATATTCTATTTAATCTATAAGGGACAAGTAATGTTTATACTTCTGGTGAATATAATCCAATTAATCTTATTTTCATATATGTATTTTGTATATACAGTTCCCTTTGTTAGCACCTTATTCTGAAAACCGGACTTAGTAACGTGTATATACTTCCTCTATTTTCTCCAAGTCCATCGCTAGCTCTTAGCGACAACCACGGTATACATCCATGTTCAGCTCCATCGGGGCCGTTTGAATGTATTTAACATAAATGTCAGAATATGGGTGCTCTACAGCGTCGGCTAATTTGACCACGGAGATGAGAGTGACGGCCGGCTTGACTGCATGTTACCGCAATACAATAACGTTTCCTGTCCGTGACAGAGTTAGCATGCAGCTTTAGCCGTGACGTCTAGCTCTGCTTTTCCTGCAATGAGTGAAACCCAAAGTGTTTCCATACTTTACTGGATGTGTAGTGTTTACCACGTTGGATTTGACATGTGAGGGTGCAGGTCGTATCCACGTGGACCCTCCAACGTATTCTGCTCTGTCGTTTCAGCTCACTGCAGCCAGCTGCGGTTTGTTTTGGTTGACGGGTACGGAACAGATATGACATCACATTACTCAGATTACAACAATGAAAGCGGTAACTTCCTTCTACCTCGGCATAGACTCAAATGATGCAAATATATCGATTCTGGCATTAAAGAATCAATTTCAAAATCGTAATCAAAAAATGACTTGATGAATCTATTATCCAAATAGTTGCTGAGTAATCAATTAGTCAAGATTATAAACATTTGCTGCAGGGTTATTGTACTGAATAACAGTGTACGGTGTTACTGTTCATGATCCATCCCTGTAGATTCCTTTCAGCAGACGTGAAACCATTGGGAAATAAATTTATCACATTTCATCCTGTTCTTTGGATATCCTGTCATTCTGTCATTCTGGCAACCAGACAAACAAGGCAAATCACCTTACTCAAGTGTTATCAATAAAACTACTAGCAGGATGTTTTTTCCCTCTAATGAGGTGTTAAAACACTTGGGCTGTGGTCTTCATTGGTTTAGGACGGTTTGGAGGATGGTGTGAATTTGGTGCAGTTACTGAGGCAGTATAAGGACGGCTGGGAGGGAGAGTAAAGCCTAGCTTGTATTACCTTTTCACACGTCAGCCCGAAGCTGACAGGTTGCTAAAGCAAAGGTATTTTAACATCCAATTTCAGCAGTTTTGTGGCACAATCGTGCGAAACTAGGGGTGAAAATGAAAATGGAGAGAGAGAAAGAGGGACCTAAACTTGGGAATGGATGGAGGTTTTCTTTTTTGACATTTCTTTTATCCAGTAAAGGAGAAAAAAATACCTCACATACACCAATACCTTTAATGGAGTGTGTGTGTGTCTCCCTACTGTCATTTCTCACCTTTACTGAAAAGAAGAAGTAGTGGTTTTAAAAGTGTTGGATGGTATTGGTCCAAGAGATTTGTGATAAATGATTGCAAGTCATAACACCTGAAGAGCAACACCAGAAAAAAAAACTTCTTGGAGCTGCCTTTATCTGATGTATCATGGTGTGAAACTGACAAACTTGGACAGGACACATCTTAAAGTCTAAATACAGGAAAACAACATTGGTTATGTGTTTAATTACATTAACATTTGCTATGTTTAGATTGAAACAGAGTCAGAAAAATGATGTGGAGGTCAGAATTGTGGATGGGCGGACAAGGAGGCCGGGGCTCAACGTTCAACATCGGTTTGCTTTAAACACAATCACTATAAGATCACAATCCTTTCCTAATTTTACTGAAGTGAAGCTTCAATAGCAGAGTCTTTGAGTCAAAACCATTCAACAGCTTATGATCTCTTCTGGTGAACGACGACACCGCAGCTAAGATTTTAAACTCTGATTGTCTTTTTTTGACCAGTGACGATCACAAAAAGCTGATTAAACCATTGAAGGAATAATTCCACCTTTTGGGAAATACACTTTTTGCTTCATGCCAAGAGTTAAGATACTACTCTCATGTCTGTACGGTAAATATGTAGATGGACTCAGCATCCTGTTAGCTTGGCATAAAGGCAGGGAAACGGGGGAAACAGCTAGCTTTGCTCTGTCCAAAAGGTCGCACAATCCACTTATGAGTACCTCGAAAGCTGACAAGCCAAGTAATAGTTGTACTTTAGGAGATGCTGGTAAGTGGATTTTGTTACATTTGGACGGAGCCAGACTGACTGTTTCCGCCCAGACATTAAAACTGTGTCAATCCACTGATCTAACACTCAGCAAGAAAGATTAAAGACCAAAATGTCTTTCTTTAATGAGAGCAGCAATTGAGTCTTTTTAACATATCTGATTAACTTCTTAACACTGGCTTTAAGCAACTTATAATATTTAATTAAAACTACTGATGCCAAGATTTTCTTAATCAAAGCAAATATTTAAATAAAAATAAAATAATTTATTTCGTAATCATTTGAATTGTGTGTTTTTATGCAAATAACCATTATGCTGTAGATGACGACAACAAAGTATAAGGATAACATTTAGAGTTTTTGACAGTTGGAAGGTAGCACAACATGGAATTTTCAATTTTCAATTTTTTATTATTCAATTTTTTATTATTCTATTTTTTATTATTCTATTTTATTTAACATCTTTATCTATTCTTTTGTTTTATACTGTTACACTGTACTTGCACCAACATCACCAAAGCAAATTCCTCGTGTAAATCTCTTACACCTGGCAATAAACACGATTCTGATTCTGATTCTGATTCTGATTCTGGAAGTGAAAGCAGCGCTCTGTTTATTTAAATGTGAAATATTGATTATAAATATTTTGTCACTAAAATCTATGAATAATCGTGATCTCAATACTGTCTGAAATAATTGTGATTAGGATTTTTGCCATAATCGTGCAGCCCTAAACAACCTCCTCTCTGCTATTTATAATAGAATAAATCACAGTATCCTGAACTTTGAGCTGGTCTTTGAAGCCCTCCTCCCCTCCAGTGAGCCCGGTAGGATCCCGTCCTATTTAGAAAAGGGTTAGCCAGGATTAAAGGGTGTTTCTGTCGCTCTTATCTAGTGTTTGAGCACTTGATCACGGAGGCGTGCCCTAATCCGAACATCGATGCGGTTCCATCAACACGCTCTCCTGGAGCAACTCGCCAACAAAGGGGCTGTTGGGGCTTGTTTAGATGGGGTCCTCCACACACACACACACACACACACACACACATGCACGGAAACACACGCACATGCACGGAAACACACAGATCCCTTTTTTAAGGAACACTGTTTCTGCTGTTGCTCGCTTTGATAGTTGATGCCAAACGTCTAATCTCATAAACTTCTGCTTGTTCTCTGCTGACGGACTCAAGACTTAAGATCTGTGAAGCGTGTGTGTGTGTGTGTGTGTGTGTGTGTGTGTGTGTGTGTGTGTGTGTTGGGGGGTTTGTTTGGAAATCTAAGTGGGAGATTAAGTCAGGTTGGTTGATCACCAGTGGATTTGTTTACAGCAGGCTTTAGACAGAGATGATAAGCTGTTTATGTCAGATCTGTCATGAATAATTGCAAATGTTTGGGTCTTCTGATGTGTGTAACATGATAGCCGACATGTGATGTGAGCTTTCCATCAGTGCAGATAAGCAATCAGCAATTGTATTACATTTTTAAAAATTACTTTTAATACCATTTGGCCCCTTAAAATTGACAGTAACACGCATTATCAATATAATTTAAATATCAGGCACCTGGAGTGTTTGTTTTTGTTGTGATGCCAATTATAATATGACATTTCAACCTATTTAGTCTATTTACAGATGTGGGAAAGAAAATGAATTAACCAAGAGCCCTCCAAAAGTGCCTGGTTTAGGGCAATGGTTCCTAACTCAGGACCGCAATAAGGGGTCGCAAGGTCAATCTGAAGGGTTGCGAGAGGATTATCAAGACAGAACTTTCAGACTTTCTTGTAGTTGTTGCTTTCATGCTTGTCAATTAGTGGATCATTTTACATCTTCAGCCTTTAAAATCCAAATAAAACAATCTGAGAAGGGAATCACACATCAATTGAACTGGAATCAACCATGCACTGTATATAAGAAGTGGACATAGTCACCGTGACGTCACCCATTGGTTTGTGGACTGCCGTTTTGAAGCCTCGAGTTCGGCATTTTGGCCATCGCCATCTTGGTTTTTTGCAACCAGGGTGGAGCTGAGTACAACCGAACAAATAAGACATTTTTAGGCGACCAAAATATTACAATTAACTTTCATGAACTGAAAACACACTGTGAAAGAGTTAAAGTTCTAAGATGAAAACACAGACAACTCCCTGACCGGACAATCGTGGTAGCAACCTGTCAATCACAAGGTAGCCCCGTCTATTTGACTCTAAATTGGACCATACTTTACTAAATGAACATCATGCTGTATTGAAGAAGACTTGAAACTTGCGATTGAGACCATAAACTCATGTTTACAATGTTTACTGAGGTAATAAATCAAGTGAGAAGTAGGCTCATTTTCTCATAGACTTCTATACAATCAGACTTCTTTTTGCAACCAAAGGAGTCGCCCCCTGCTGGCTGTTAGAAAGAATGCAAGTTTAAGACACTTCAGCATTGGCTTCACTTCTCAGAACCGGAGGTTGCCGCCTGGAATCAGCACATTTAAATTTGCAATAACATTTGGGGTAAGTAGTGAACTGGGCCAAGGCAGAAATTTAGCCAAACATGGTTAAAAGCATAAAATGAGAATTTAACAATAAAATCCACATTTCAGGTTAGATAAAATAATTGTGCTCTTGTATTTCATTAACAAAATGAAAATGTTTGTATCTATCTCAGAGTTTATATT
>CAKALG010020980.1:0-16647 GCA_916700815.1 Helicolenus hilgendorfi
TGATCTCTCTGGACACAGCAGTCCAGTGACCGGAGGAGCTCGCTGCACGCACGGCCGAAGCTTTGAATATTCGCTGTTGATTACTACCGAAGCGCCGGAGCCCAAAAAACTGGTACTCAGGACAGACCCAGCATTACGTATTTCCACCCACGGAGCTGTTGTATGTGGATTGAAAACAATGCATCCACACTTGTGTTCAATAAGTCAGTCCTGACCATCTCCAGAGGTGGTTTGGCCGATCGGATCAATCTGTCCTCAATGCGTTTTGGTTGCATTTACACCTGTACTTTCATGTGGTCACGCACTCTCCGATTGCAATCAGATCACCCAAAATGCATTTTAATGCCAGGTGTAAAGAAAGATCAATACCACCATTATCTGTTGTGACAAATATTCGTTTTGCATTAGGCCTGCAACTAACTTTCATTACACTGTAGATTCATTTGGAGATTATTTTCTCATAAATAGTTTTGTTTATAAAAAAAAAAGATATTCAGTTTACCATCATCATCAGAAAAATGACTAAACCAATTATTCAATAAAAAAAAACTATAAAAATAGTCGCCTATTGATTTTCTGTCAAATGACTAATGGATTAATCGACTAATCATTGCAGCTCTATTTTATATTATTAAAATATTCACTTCCTGTCTCCAAGTTTCATGTTGCAAAAACACCAATGAACCCATTAAAAAAAGGGACATTAGCGATCTGTGCAGCGACGCCTCCCGCTATGTTGTATGAATGTGAGAGGAACCAGACACATGTTGAACAATAGGCCGCAAATATCCACCATGATCTCTACATCTGAAAGTATTAGTTCATGTTCTGGCTGTTTTCTTCTGGACAGTAATTTACTGTAGATGCCCCGAGGCCGTTCCGACTCTCAACAAACTCAGATACTGCCGAGTCTCTTGGCAGGCAACAACAAAATGAACTAGATGTGAAAATAGCGGCGTTGCAGCTTGGATCACAACCTCTTTACTTTTTGATTTTGTGATACTCATAAGTAGTGCCATGACAGCACCAAGGCTTTTTTTGGGAGGAGGAAAATCTCTTTCTCATAATTAAGCTCCTGATGAAACATTTGGCTTGTACTCTACAGAGATACTTCATCACTCAGGAATTTCTGGCAGGAGTTATGTGAACAGGTAAGATTGTTACCATTTTGTGGGTTATCATGAGCTAATTAAAATTATTCAATCAAAATAATTAAAGAAAGATTTTTCTGGCTCAGACTTTAATAACAAAGTGCTTTAATCTGAAGAAAGAGTTTCTCTAATTTCATTAGAAAGCTGAGGCATTATGTAAGATACCCGCGGCTCCTCTGAGAATGGTTTATTTCCACCAAACAAAGGCCAGTGTATCCGCCTGACAGCATTTGGCATGCATATCTGCTGCTAAGTGCAGACTACTAACCCCTGCTCTTACTTCTCTGAAATGATAAGGACAGAACATTACTGTAATACTAAGATAGAAAGAATTCAGAGAGCATGTACCTCCAACACCACACAATCCTCTTGTTTCTTTAATAAACTGTCACGTTGAGAGGCTTTAACTTGCACCGAGATTTGAATCAACATCAAAATACATATTGATTGATGAGGATGTTTAATTTTGGAAAATACCTAAATCCTGGAAATATGCATTTTGTACAAAGTTTAACTGGCAAAACCGCATCATGCATATTTTGCAGGAACGCTCTGCACCAGTCTTATGAATGTGGTTATAATTACACAATGCATTCAATAATTTGTTTGTTTCAACTGGACCATGCCAGCAAGACTTTGGCAAACATTTGTAGGAAAACAGCATGGGATAAATATCAGAACCTAAATATCTATACATAAATATAGATCACCTGAATATGCAGTGCACAGAACCAATTCTGTGACGATTGGATACGATTTGTAGAAGGCGTAATAAAACACGGTTTGCAAAAATCTGAAATCTATATAGGTGGAATTGGGCACACGTTGATGCAAAGATACGGGTTTCACCAATGATCCAGGAAAATGATTTTTCTTCTAAGCCTCACAGGTCATGATTAATGAGCAAAAGCATAACATGCTTTATAAATGACTACATGGCAGTGATGTCTGTACCAAAACAAACTTTGTTCATGGACTAACTTTTCATCAAAATCCCCTGAACTCTGTTCATCAGTTTTTGAAACATCCTATTATATTGGTCCACGTATGTCGGTGTCTTGCCTCTGACTGACATATGCCTTGCGTGTGAGTTTTGAAGCTGTGTGTACGGACTGGATAAAGCTGCAAATGAATTGCCCTCGTTGAGATAAATAAAGTTGTCTGACTCTGAATACCCTGCCAACTACTGTAATAGAAAAAATGATGAAATGAAAACATAACCTCTATAGCGGAAATAATTACTTTTTTGGCAGCATTTACTGGTGGGGTTGTGACTTATGAGTACATGAAATTCAAGTCCATTCTAAAACTAGGCCTTATGAGAAATAAAATTATGGAATGTAGTATTAAAGGTATCATCACACAATGTATTTTGCAACCACATTATGGTATTTTATCTCTCTAAAGAATGAAGAAGGATACGTGTTTTGTGGTGCTTTATGCTGCTGGGTTTGACAGAGATAACATTAAGGGTGATCATGGAGTTTTTTGGTTTCCTAATGCACTGCCAGGTGACTTACTTGCTGAGGGTGAGGGTGAGGGAGTCTGTTGCTGCTCTGATCTTGTTTTGTGCCTCCACATGGGTCATCTCTTCTGCATTGGCCTCACTGATGGACACCACCCAGTCTCCCACCCCGACACCAGCCTGAGCTGCCTTCCCGCCCGCAATCAGCTGGAAAAAAGAAGACAAAGGAAGTTAGAGGTGCATGAGGACAGGGTTTTCACAGGAGATGACAGTTATGAGGATGAAAACATCCTCTACATAACGGGCAGCTCCAGGGACAGAAGGACATCAATGTTAACTATGAAATCACACAGCTACTGATCCTTCAGTGGCCAAATATATACATAATATGAACTTAACAATTCTGTAATATTTGTATTAGGGCTGCACAATTAATCAATTTTATTGAAACCGCAATATGACCTACTGAAATTTTCAAATCACAGGAGGTGCAATATTTGTTAAAGGCAAATGTGTGTCAAAATACCATTTTGAATTAAATATTGTGGTGCGGGAGAGATGTCCTGGCCTACACATCATATTCTACACACTTAAGAAAACATCTTGGTTTGGTACAGATCCCATCAAAAATCACACTATAATCATTTTAATATGTTTTTCCATGAAAATGAGAATAACAATCATTCCCTTTAATATCGCAACTGTGAAATCAGTCAACAATATTCGCAATTAGATATTTTCTCAAAATTGTTCAGCCCTAATTTGTATTCATCTTGTATTTTATTCTTTCAAGAACGGCCTTAAATAGTCACAAAATCTCAAAACATTTATATTACCTTGTCAGCACGTCATGTCTCAAAAAGAAAACATTTCCAAATCCAGAGTGGAAAAAGGACTTCAAATGTAATTGTGTGACTACACTACTATTATTTCATACATATCAGCAGCTCAAGGCTAAACGCAGGAAATCTAAACACACAAAAAGTCATGTTCAGTCAACTTTGCTGGAATGTCTGTTAACGACACTTAATAATCAACTCAGGGAGTCAGTGTGTCTGAGCCTGACAAGCTGCCCGAGATATTTCACTCAACACTATCGGGAACAGGCGTTATAGGTCATCATGATGTCATCAGTCATCAGCATATGATTTGCTGCAGATGTGAGTATGAAAGGAACTCTTGAAAAGGTGCCGACAGGAACCATATGTTCCAAATAGTCACATCATTTACTGGAACACCCCATCTAGACAGGTAAGTCACTGGCAAAACAATGACATCATCCTCTCGGGCTGTCGCGTAGACACATTGAGTCAGAGCAGATGGCTGGAGTCTTGTTACAAACAGGAAGAACATGACAGACTATATAGGTACTTTGTTTTCTACATGTACGCAGTATGACGGACAGATAGCGTAGTCCAACATACAAAGCAGAGATGCCAAATCCTGTTTAGTAAGGGCTTAGTCAGCTTGCCCATGCAGCTTAATGAAATTCAAGACTTGTGTCAAAGTCTCAGATAACCGGAGTACAAAGTGTTCAGCATCAGATAAGTGAGCGGGTGCCAGGATTTCTGGCAAAAAAAACCTATTAGGATTACTCTCTGATGTCATGGATCCCTGCAAATGTTAGCTCATCAAAAGCTCAGAGGACTCGGCGGTTCAATCGATGGTATTCTGCCGTGTTCAGCTAAGCTATCACACTTTGCCGCTTTGATTCTGCACATTAAAACATAAACACTTGTGTGAGCGGGGAGGTAATATGCTCTAAACTGATGACAGCTCGGGCTGGGATACAACTCCACAGCCCACAAATACAACAAAGTTAAAAACCTGCCTTGAATCGAAACACGGCGAAGCTTAAAATAGGAAGACATGCATTCCTCAGGGGCAAACCAAGCAACACTTATTTTACAGCCAAGTTCAAACATCACTTTAATTGCCTTTGATTCGCACTCACTGGAAGCAATTAGTGGGGTTAAGAGAGAAATTATTTCTGCAGTTTAGGAAGAAGAGCTTGAACAGGGTACCCTGGAGAAAAACAACTATGACACGGACCCAAGTGACATCTTCTGAAAAGGGGCATAATGCCACCGAGGTTCACTACACAGAGCCGCAAACCCCTTTTTACTACTATACTGGATTGTAAAACTTGAGCACCTTCTCATTTTACCTAAATAAAACAATGCTTTTTTGTTAGCGTTTAACAACAACAACACTACATCCCATAAGCCTTAGCCACAGAAACACCATCAAAGCCTCAAGGGTGGTGTAGTTGTTTAATTCTAACAGAACCTCTGTTAAAATAAAGAGGTGTTCAAATGTTACTAGTTAGTAGAAAATGAACAGAAAGCCATCATTGTGTCATCTTTTCAGAAAGAATAATAAAAAAAAAGCTCTATGATAATTTAATTGAGCAATGAAAGCTACTGCAAGCCAACTCTGAAGTGAGGTGGGACTTTGGGTCTGTGGAAAGAGACAAAGTGAATCTATTTTTAATTGGGAAATACAGACAGGTGAAGAACTAAAAGGGAAAACTATGAATAAATGAGGAATGCAAGAGAGAAAAAAGGAATGCAAACGTTTTCATACAAAGCACAAGGGGTCACTGAATGTTTTGATGAATATGAAAATAATGGAGGTAGAATTTATACCATCATCACAGATTGTACCTGTAGAGCTGACCTCTAAATGTAAAGGTGACATCAAGAGATCAAATAGAGGAGAATATATGATGTAGGGTTTTCATAGGTAACGCGATAACGCGTTAACGCAAAATCATTTTAACGCCACTAATTTCTTTAACGCAACGGAATCGATCTTTCGGAGGTTGTAGCGGGCTCAATTTTTAGAAAACCTAGAAAACCTAAGATATCCTAAGAAAACCTAAGATAAGAAAGCCTAAGATATCCAACCTTAATATACAGCGTTGTTGAATACTCGATTCTGATTGGTCAATCACGGCGTTCTACGGTCTGCCATTTCTTTATAGCAGACCGTTGCTATGTATGGCAAACCGTTGCTATTTATGCAGTTCTGATGTTGGACTGTGGTGGACCATTTTTGTGTCAAATTATTGATTTCTTAACTAAGTAGCCATGTAATAAGCGGGATAATGTACAGCTAGCGGGTCGTGTTGTGAATGAATCCTCTTCAGGGCGATGAGAGACCCCTCTGCTCCTCCGTCGATGTGCAGCATTGCCCTGTCGGGGATTCTTTCAAAACAGTGACCCGGTCGCTGTACATTATCCCGTACATGTCATACTAGCTCTTTGTAAATAACACTCCAAACTTACGCTACATTTTGGTGAGGAAAAACTGGCATGGCCATTTTAAAAGGGGTCCATTGACCTCTGACCTCCAGATCAGTGAATGAAAATGGGTTCTCTGGGTACCCACGAGTCTCCCCTTTACAGACATGCCCACTTTATGATCATCACATGCAGTTTGGGGCAAGTCATAGTCAAGTCAGCACACTGACACACTGACAGCTGTTGTTGCCTGTTGGGCTGCAGTTTGACATGTTATGATTGGAGCATATTGTTTTATGCTAAATGCAGTATCTGTGAGGGTTTCTGGATCAATATCTGTCATTGTTTTGTGTTGTTAATTGATTTCCAATAATAAATATATACATATGTTTGCATAAAGCAGCATATTTGCCCAATCCCATGTTGATAAGAGGATTAAATACTTGAAATTCTCCTTTTAAGGTTCATTTTGAACAGATTTATTGTTAATTTGCAATTAATCACAATTAACTATGGATAATCATGCGATTAATCAGGATTAAATATTTGAATCAACCGACAGCCCTAATATGAAGTCATACAGATGGTAGATTGTATATGTACGTGCATGTGTGTGAGTTGAGTTACTGATGGACACAGACACCTGTGCTCCTGGCTCAGGTTCAGAGTGCAGCTGCTCCCTCACTTGAGACGGCAGCAGTTAAAGTTGCTGTGCTCAGACCTTTGGATGGTCGGGGGCGGACGGAAACCCTATACCACCCCAGCAGTTTGTCAATACGACGAAGGACAGTGGAAAACATGTTCCTGAAGGCAACACTGTACCTCACAACAACCAGGGACCCGACATGATGGCACAGTCGTGATGTAGACAACATCACCAAAAAGATAGCTTTTTGATTCGGCCAATTCCTCTGGCACAAGTAACAAATGAGAAGCAGACTCAATCGGTCATCAATGATTTTGTGCAAATAAGATTGTAGCTCCCTTCAAACTAATGGCATGACGTTTGTGCCTCTGCAGCTATTCGCAACCACAGGGTTAGCCTAACATTTAGTGGCCTGTTTCAAGGCTTTTTGGCAGAGCCCAGCAGCAGAGCCGCTTTGGTACGCTATCACATTTCAAAAGCATGAGCCAACCTTTCAAAATGCAACGTCTTGAATTCACCTTTGACATGGTGAAGCCAGTGCCTGATACTCGCTCCGGGCTGTGGCTACTCTTGTTTTTGGTTAAACTAATAATGCACTAAAAGTTGATCCACAGCAGTAGATATACAGGCTCTGTAACGCTGCACCAGCTCACTTTTATTCTTTCCACGGCTATTTGGGGGCCGAGAGACAGTCTGTCCTTACATCACTCGCACAGCACAGCTGATGCAAAGCCATAAATATCCCTCTGAGAAATGGAAAACCAAACCTGCAAGTATGTGGTCCCCCTGAAACGACTGCAGTGGAACACCTAGCGCTAACTCACCTTAAAGCACTGCCGCACTGATCACAACATAAGGCATTCACCTCCAACTAGCCACACAAGAAATGCCCCCTGTGGGCAATCTATCAGTGAGTACTGAATTATTAATTCACCCCTCTAACAAGGCCTTTTGTCCCTGAGTTTGTATGAGAGAGGGAGTGTTTAAAGAGTATACAAGTGATAAAGCAACAGATGGTGTACGAGCCAGACCGAGACACAGGAATAAAAAAGACTGGATGACACATCCAGCTGTGGTGGTGGAGAGACATTCACATATCTCCTCACTCACTCATTGACTTGACATCATCTGCAATTTCCTCTGAACATTTTATTTCAGTGTTGCGGCATGTGTTTGTCGATAGGAACCAGATGGTGCTCAGGAGGCTTGGTTATGGTATCGTAATGTCTATGGAGTCGCGATGGCACGAGATCTGGGACAGATAAATGGAGGAACTCCTCAGAGCAGTTGTAGGGCTGCCCCAGATTGAGGTAGACGAAAATTGAAACAGCAACGAAACGCTGTTACGACGACATCCTGCTTCCTAAATTTCATGCCTTTCCTTTTGAAAACAGGATGTTGGGGCAGACATGGAGAGACAGATATAATTTTACTTAAGTATACCTCAGACTTCTCACGGTCTAGGGAAATTCAGGAAAAAAAAATGTTGGCGCAACAGTAGTTTAGAAAAGGGTTAAGAAGACACAGTAGGCTGTTTCTGGAGGCAGGATCACAATAACTCATCTGACTGTCAAGATTTTCAGAGGAAGAGATGCTCGTGTGTTGACGGGCCTACTGGATGTTTAACTCATTCATATGAGACGGCTGACTGTCAGGCGATAATCCTTCAGCGTTCAAAGAGAATAATGATCAGGGTTATCTGAGCTTGGGTTTAAAGACTGCAAATTTAAAAACAGAAATCCTGAGTTACAAACTGGAGGTGTGAAATTCAACGGTTGTAACGAAAGGCGCCATCGAGTTGCATTATGGGAAATGTAGGATCAAGTGTTTTTGGAGCTCGACCCATACTAGGGACTACAGTCAGGATATCTCGGCCTCTGCTAGTCCTCTGCTCTCGGCCTATTTGATCATTTTTTTGAGATCCGTCTCTCACAAGTCCCCAAACATTATGGAAGTGCAATACTAAATCGCTGGAGTAGCCCTTTAAATACCAATAACATTACATTTTCAACCCTAATGAAGTGGTGGATGTTAAAGTCCACTACTTTGTTTGTTTAAAGGCCGATATAATAACAATAGTTTGGAGCAGGAAAAAGCTAATAGCTGATTAATTGGCCGATATCTTCTTTACTTCTGCAGCGGCCTAGTTGGCTACTGCTGCATTCATAACTTTAATAAATCTTTTTTTGAATCACTCCTTATTTAATAATTCATAAGAGAATATCCTGAAGTCTGATTTGGTGGATTACATCATTGGAAAATTTTCTATTTATTCACAATGGGCGATGTTGTTAAATGTCACTCTTAATTGACAATTAACGTTGGTGCATATTCCCGGGGTATGGGGGATCCTTAAGTGTGTCATTTAATTTTATGAATGAATGGTTACATCATGGCTGGAATGTTTGGAAGAGAGAACGCCAAATTGGTACAGTAAGCAAGTTAAAGCAACAGTCAATGATGTATTTTCACTCCGTCTGCCTGTCTTGTATCTGGGACAAAGAGCTGATAGTGTTGCGTGATATATTCGTGAGATAACTTTTTTTCTGCCCCTCTACCTTGACCACGGAGACTCCATGCAAAACGGTGATGTACGTCCTCACGTGACTGAGGCGACGGTGCAGCCATCGGCCACTATGACAGCCCAGTTCCGCCGCTAATGATGGTTTGTAAAACCTGTCGGCGCCAATTAACTGGTCTGGCCGATTAATCGGTCTACCTCTAATAGAAATGCCAGTCGACCATAGCCAAGCAGCATCCAACCTACGTTCTGGGAGGAGGGTCTATGGACACACACGGCTGTGCCCAGTATCACAGTGTCGGATTGAGGGATGTAATGATACCAACAGGGAAAGACATTGCTCTCTCATCATTTCATCTCTGTCTTTTGTTTTCCCTTGATGGATGGTGAAGGGTCAAGAGCACTCGGTGGCGATTTCACTGCTTATACGTTTATATACATCTACTAACACAATGCTTAGAAAACAAAAAGTGGGATATTAATAGGGCTGCAACTAACAATTATTTTCATTGTTGAGTAATCTGTCAAGTATGTTTTCGATTAATTGATTTGTTGTTTGGTCTTTAAATATCAAAATGGTGAAACCTGTCAATCAGTGTTTCCCAAAGCCTAAAGATGTCTTCGAATGTCCTGTTTTGTCCAGAACTCAGAGATGATATTCAGATTACTGTCACAGAGGAGTAAAGAAATCAGAAAATATTCACATTTAAGAAGCTGAAATCAGAGAATTTTGAATTTTCTGAAAAAATGAGTCAAACCCATTAATCGGTTATCAAAATAGTTGCCAATTAATGTAATAGTTGACAACTAATCGATTCATCATTGCAGCTCTAGACATTAATATTTAAAAAGAGTCAAATAAAAGTTACGTACATATATTTTCAGCTGATAAATGGGTGTACACATATTATGCTAATGTCAAAAAGTTATTTTCCCTTTCACAGGGACTTAACAGTTTGTCTTGGCGTGGTCTCCTTTCCTCTGATCTCACTTGAGTAATTATTCCAGTGAGATTGGAGGAGTCCATCATATGCATGAGAAAAGAGTGAGCGTGGAAGATATATTAGACACAGAAAGAGACAAGAGGATTGCCTGTTGGCAGCGACAGGGTGGATACGAGAAAAATCCCAGGAATGCTGAGAAAGCAGAGCTATCCGGGCTCGCAGACAGAGGAGGAAGGAAACAAGCATTCATAGAGCATGAAACCTATATACCAACTTTCTCACACACACACACACACACACACACACAAGGTTACAACAGACCCACAACTTTCCAAATCAATACAAAGATGATCAAAATCTCCATCTCCAAAAACAGGGTGACTGATTAAATATGCAGTTATTGATGATGTGACAATCTGCCACAGTATAAGACCAAACTCAAATTACCTGAATAACCATGAGCTCTAAATAAATCAGGTCTGAACAACACTAACTGTCATCTAATCTTTACCAAAAACACTTAAACGCATTGATCTGTCAGGACTTGCATTCTCTTTTTCCGTACAGCGTTTTCACTGAGCCTTTTGTCCCATCACTCCACATGTTCTTCATTGTGTAATCCGCTTTTAACCGACTGTCTGGGTTCAGATTCTTATCTCATCAGCCACAGACCAGTAAAGAAAGACCACCCATTAAATTCATCTGAGCCAAGTGAGCGCAGGCCTGACTTTTCTTCCTGTTACTAAGGGATACTGTATATCTTTGAGGTTCACTTCCCCTGGTCGGGCTGTTTTAATCCTCTGTGACTGTGTGATTCACTGACCAGCCTTTTATGACAAAGGCAAGGAGAGCCAGCAGTCCCTGAGAAGTAAAGAGAGAAAACCTGTCACATCTTTATAGCTCCTGCACCCTGAGGCCTGCTGGACGTCTGGAACAAGCCACAAAGATATTAGCCACTGACCAGTCGTTAAGGCTCCAGTCTTAGCTGTACTCGGTTTCTTTTCAGAATGGGAGCCATTATCAATTTTACACCAAGCTGCTTAGACAAACCTGGGTCTAGCTACATTTATGGAGAGACTGGCGGGGAAAGGCTTTGCAAACCAGGAAATGTAATCCATATTTCTGTCAGCGAGGGAAATAATCAGCATTCGTAATATACCTGGATTGCAGAAAAACTGGCCTCCTGCATAGGCTGATAACTCAGGATTATTCAACTACAACTACTGACACACCCTACCAGTACGCCGTGCCCGTCTAGACATAAATTCCTCCACGTCAACTCCTATATCCCTGCTTTGTTTTGGGCAATTCGTCAAAAATCTGTTTGGTCTTTTATGGGTAGAAGAAAATGTTTCTTGTCATGAATCCAAGGGGAACATTGTGTTTCTGACGGCGATGCCTGCCAGAGAGCAGAGCAGATACGAGACGTGTTCTGACAAGGCAAGTGATAACTCCTTCCCTCACCACAGGATTACGTCAGCTCTACACACACGTCAACGCAATGCTGCTTGAAACACAGAGTAGACTCTTTAGGCCACACTAAACGAATGATGCAACGTAAAATAGTGCATCACTTGTTGCAGCTTTTCATTTTAATGTTGTATTACAACTGACTTTTTGGCAGCTACAAAGAATCAAAGAATTGAAAGTGTTTGAAAGATGTGCCGTAACCTAATTGCCTATTAACTCCTAATTATCTCTCAAATAGGAAACTGCAAATATTGAACATAATTGATGATCTAATAACTGTAAATCAGTCCAACATGTATATATCAACCCCAGCCTCTAAGGTAGCAATGTAACAACGTCAGTGGGGAATGAATGTCAGAATAGCTGGCAGCGATGTTGGAGTGATTTTATGTGTGCGCATGCGTGTGTGGCTGCAAATGTGAGTCTGTGTGTTTGTCAGGCAAAGCAGCGCTGCACTTATAAGGCCTGGAAAGAGGCTGCTGCTCTCTGCAATAGCAACAGCACTTTATCGAGTATTTAGAATTCATTCGGTGAAGCGATAGTGTCCTAACACGGAGAGTACAAAGCGTTGCAAAACAAACAACAGCATGTCAATTAATGCTATTAATGCAAAAGGTGCAGCATGTTAAGACTGACTGGATAAGCCTAACAGAAGATGAGATGCATATGCTCAGGTGGGTCACTATGTGAAGACCAAAACTATTGAACATTAACACAACTTGTCAATAGGCTTTTATATAGGAGCTTGGAGGGACATGGATGACTTCACAGGATGATCCTCCATACAAATCTTCAAGAAGAGTGCAAAGACATCAGTGTTCACAGATGCAGAGGAGCACAAAAGCTGAGTCCAATAACAAACAGTTCTTACCCTTGACACGGTGAGGGGCATGCTGAAGTCCTTGCCACCCTGCAGTCTGAAGCCCCAGGGCGCTGGGCCGCTGAGGGTTACGGAGTACACGTTCATAGCCTTGGGGAAGAGAGAGGAGGCAACGGTGTCTTAATTAGTCAGAAAGACTAGAAAAGGTCATTTTATGCTTCATCCAAGCAGCCTAGCTGCTGGTTGTCTGCATTTCTGCACACATTCCACACAGAAAATTGCTAGAGCTGACCCGAATACTTCGAAGCTTCGACCGTTGCCATGGTAATCGACCTCCAAATCGGTATTCGAACGCTTCGTTTGTTTTTTTTATACATATAAGTATGTAATAATAATGTATAAATTCCAAAATAGCCCATGAAATAAGGAATAATCCCACACCATTATTCATATTGAACATGAATCATTAGTTATTGTCAGACGGATATGGCTGTTTATCATGTGTAGAGGGTCATGTGTGTATAGTGTGTATAGTGTGTATAGTAGTGCGGCAGCGGCACTCTATCAAAGCGTCAAATACCTTCAAACATTTCTCACCGAAGCTTTGAAGCCCCAAAAAAATGGTATTCGGGACAGCCCTAAATATTACATGTGTTGGAACATTTTCAAAAAGTTGTTTTAAGAATAACCGTGTTACAAAAACGTATTAAATGTGTCTTTAGGTAGAAATAATCAATTTAAATAAAACACCAGATCTGCCGCTGGGACATAACGTCCACACATTTACCATCATACAAACTAATAGATGGATATGTTGGGTGCTGTGTCATGATCACAGGTGAGCATTCATGCAGGAGGCCCAATTCAAAATGTGAAAACTACACTATAATGCAAATGAGTACCACAGAAAAGGTCAGCATCAGAAATCTACTGGACAATAAGAACAGCAGCGACATTCAACAGTTATCTTCTTTCTGTCAGAGTGAACACAGCCAGCTCATTGTATTGAAATAATAATTCAACCATTGGCCCCACAGCACACAAACCTGCCTTGACATTTTGGAATATTTTACATAAATTTGTGAAACCACAAAAAACAGTGCGACACCAGAAATAATTGGTGACACAGAATGGCAAGTCACTAAATAGCCAGGTAATTTTAGGAACCGAAGGCGACCCGAGACCTCGGGCTATGTCACTTGCTCTTACGGCTGTACCACTGACCTCTGTACCTGCACCCCTAACACACCTCCTGCTCCTCCTCCTTCACCCTACCAGGTGTCATTGCTCCGTGTGACACACAGCTAGTTTTCCCAAGATGCCACCATGCAAACCTTACCTTGTCCTCAAGGGCTGGCCAATAGCCCAAAACCTGGGAGAACGCTGGAGAGTCAGTAAGCTAGGGCAAGCAGATTCTGTCTCTGTTGGCAAACCCTACCCCCGACGCTGTCTGTGACACAGGCAAGCCCTAGCCTTTCCTCACTCCTCAGAGGCTATATAAGGAATGTAAAACTACACCAAACTATTTCAGCCCAACACCCACATGAGTCACAGAGAGAGAGAGAGGGAGAGGGGGGTAGAGGAGGACGGAGAGAACATCAACTACCCCTATATTCTGGCTAAAGCCTCAACATCAAAGTCCATGGGTTTTTTGGGGGGGTTTTAAGTGTACTTGAGAAGTAGCAGACGGACACAACTGAAGCAAAGCTTCTGCATTCCTTATGGAGGGCATGAAGCACAGTGCAACCAAACCAGCAATTATAGTTTAACATCAAGTTCTTAAAGCAACAGGGGAGCTCATGTATAGTGAAAACTGAAAATAAGGCTCACAGATAATAGAAAGAAAATAGCCTGTGTACTATAAAAAGCAACAGGGCAAGCACCCACAAAACCTGCAAACCTGATCATTAAATGGAAGTAAGTTTTAATGTGTGTCGATTTATTGTGTTTTATGTGCAAGACTAAAAGTCAATGCACTTTGTAGATTACATAAACAGGTATGAATTATCAAAACTTGGATTAGTTTACTGTCACTTTTCTCCTATAGAAAAGTTCAGAATCCAAGAAAATCAATTATAAAAACAGACACGCTTGAGCCAATAAATAGAAAGAGCCGTCAGCGACAGGTAATTGAGGTTACTTGTTATAACAGCACACTGCAAATTGATTATTTCGTTGTTCTCAAGCAGATTATAATAAGACAGTGAGCATGAATCTGGATGCATTTCATTTAATTAAACACCAACCTTCAGTCGAGAAATCATCAACCTATGCCAATAGTATGCTAGTTAATGCCTGTGGTACTCATTCAAGTGAAGGCCAACCTGTTTATGGTATTGCTATTTATGATCTATGGTGTCATTGTAATATTTATAGGAACTTGGACTTTTTAATGTGAGTGCTGTATACAAATACAAAATGATATGCTTATTTGTTACAGGTTTAGTTTACTTGTAATTGTTTTTAGCTTGACCAAAGACAATCATTGGCTACAGTTAATTAAAGACTAGAGACTGGAGATACACCACTGCAGACATGGAAATAAAACCCTTCAAAGAAGACGGAAACCTGCTCAAACAAAGTTGCAACAAACCGAGAGAGCAGCTAGACAAAACCACACACACTGCACAACACAACACAACACAACACAACTCAACTCATACATCAAGAACTTGTGGAAAAGCTTTAAAAAAGTGACTCAACACACAAAGAAATGCATTGAAAATGTTGTTGGACAAATGTCTTCGCTTTACCTCCTGTCCCTCGCTGTGTTCGCCAGACATCACGACTCAGTCTAGTGGATAAAAAGTCAATCGGTAAGTCGGCTAACTTCTGGACTTCCTTGAAGCGGACGTCAGGAAGCCACCGTGGATCCCCTTGGTGAGCTGCAGGATCATTCACTCACATTCTTTTTAGCAGGACGGAGCTGAAACGTCACGAGTCACATGGGCTGCTGCTCCATCTCAGACTCTCTGGCTGTAAACCACCAGGAGAGGCCGTGCTCTGCCGTGCTCTGCCGTGCACTGCACACAGCTCAGCTGCTATCCATATCAATCATAATGGCTTTTAATGATACTTTAAAAAAAAACACTTTTTTAAGTTCTTTGTTTTGGAGAAAAACAGCAATACATCATTGCACACAATAAACAAATATCAAATAATATCTGTTATTTTTCATAACTGGGTTTTTAGATTAGATTAGATTTCCTTTATTGTCATTGTACAGGTATCTAAATCTAAAACAATATAAAAGACAATTATAATAAATAATTAAATACATAATAAATAGTAGAATCAGTCGGCATGTGCAATATCATAAACAAATGCAGTTGCAATTGTAGTCAGGTTAAAGTGCATGGTAAAATACAACAAATTAAGTGCATATAGTCCATGTAGTTATGGAAGGGGGGGCTTACATAACTGCCATAACTCTATAACTGGGAGGGGCAAGACAGAGAGCTCATCCATATCAATCCTAATGGCTTTTAATGCTACTTTAAAAAGCACTTTCATAGACTAAACTACTGCCTAGCCAACATGGTTATGTGGGCTCCATGTGGGTTATGCCAGGTACCAAGTGGGTATGGGCCCAAAATGGGCATCTTATCTGGGGCCCACTTGGATCAACTAAGTTGGTCCCACATGGGCTCCCCATGTGGGCTACCTGTGTGGGTCCTAGTTGGGTCACTACTGGGAAATTAGTGCATGGGGCCAACATAGAACCTGTGGACAAACCCACTTACAACCCATATTTCAGTGAAGTCCCCATGTAGTACCCACATAGAACTTAAAGCTGGGACCAACATGGGTTTTGGGTGTGTTGCCCAGTTGGGGCCCACATAACACCCATTGTAATCCTGTCTGGAATCCATGTGGGCAATTGACATTGGGTCATTATGGAACCCGCGGACAATCCCATATAGGGCCCATTTTTCAGCCCATTTACTACCCACATGGGCCCCACATACAAATGTTGGCTAGGTGGAGTTACCCTACACTGTGTTCATTTTTAACAGTCTCTTCTGCACTATATTCACTTTTTTAATAGTCCTGTATAACAACTGTTACCCTGCACTATATTCAGTTTTAACAGTTTTTCTTCATCTCCTTGTATTTCTATATCTGGTATATTTTTTTGTACTTTGCACTACTAACTTTTTTACTGCCTTTTTACTAACATGTTTTACACTATGGAACTGTGATGCTGTTAACTTGAATTTCCCTCGGGATCAATACAGTTACTATCTATCTATCTATCTATCTATCTATCTATCTATCTATCTATCTAATCACTCTGAGAATGACATCATTTTGCAGTTGTCTAACATCAGATTTAGCACTACCTGATACCAATCACAGCTGTGGAGGTACTGGTATAGTTTTTT
>CAKALG010020981.1:0-10354 GCA_916700815.1 Helicolenus hilgendorfi
ACACACACACACACACACACACACACACACACACACACACTTGCATAATATGTTTTGAGAGGCTCAGACTGCTTTCAAGACAATAGCCGGTGCATTACTTGTTTCTAAACGGATGTGTGGAGGAATATGGAAGACTTCCTGTCCGTACACCTAATCAGCTGGAAGGAACATAATGGAGTCGGAGCTGAGGGTCATGCAGTGAAAAGCCAAAGATATATTACAGGAGACAAGTGTTAGATATGTAGTGTTTGCAGAGGAGGAAAGAAAAGGTATTAACTCTAAGCAACGGGCAATGAATTGAGCATGGAAGGAAAGGCTGTGGAGACAAATGGACTCCATACAATATTTGTGTATTAAAATAAAAGATGAAAGTGATGAGATGGAGGATGAAAGTAAGAAAAAACTAAAACATTTTCTCATTGCAAATGTAAGAAATATTGTTTGTCACAACTCGGGTCTTATATTTAAAGCGTTGGTCATCATTTTCTATTGCCTATAATACCTTATAATCACCAAAGTACTTATCTAAAACAATTTATTCGGAGGTGAAACCAAAAGTGAGTGGACCTGAAATGTTTATCACAACTGCGACTAAGGTCAAATTTGAACCAGGAAGTAGGTCTGTAAACTGATTGATCTTTACATCGAACAAGTTTGGGGCCGTCGGTGAGCATCTGTCGGCCTATAGTTTTTGCAGTGTCGGCTCTTGTCTGCTCGTATCAGAGGCCAATTCAGCACGTTGAATTGGCGGCGGCTCTCTGATTGGCTGTTCAGCTTAAACGAATCAGTGCACGAAAAGAGAAATGGAAGTGAGGAAAGCAAGCCAATGAGTAAAATCAAGAGGGCAGACACAGAAGGCTCTTCTCATTTTCATCTCGTCTGATCATTCCAATACACGGATATTTTCGCAGCAACATGGCCGTCTGGAAGGAAGCTAAGAGATGAGTAAGAGTGGTGTGAAACGCTGCTTTGTTTCATGTACGTATCATAAAAACAGCTTGTATATCTGCAGTCCTCGGTCTTCAGGTTTCCCTTTTTAAATGACAAATACAGACTACCACAACCTGCTGGTAGGGAGAGTTATTTCATCTCGCGCAGGCGCAGAACGTACGTGGTAACTGGCCATAGTCTTTGTAGTGTGTTCAAATGCTTATACTTAATACTTAATGCTTAATACTTATCGGCCAAGACGACGCAACAGTCGGCCTTCATCGCCTCTAGTTCTTTGATGTCGGGTTGGTGTTTCTGGGCCTTTTGCCTTCATTTTCTCCTCCAAGTAAGTTTGTCTAACCTAGGCTCTTCCGGATCTCTGCAATTAACTTGATGAATTGTATGTCGATGTTATTATCGATAGAAATTAAAGCAAAAGCTATGGAAATAAGACCCTAGTTGTAATTAATCCTAATTAACCTTTAATATCACCAGACTATGCCCAGTGTTCAGACAGGCAGTCTACAAAAGACAAACAAGAGCCCTGAGGTGATCCATATGGTACTCTGGAGAGTGTAAAGAAGACAAACACACTGATGATTATCATACAAATGTCATTTTCATCTTCTAATCAGCACCATCTTATAACCTTAAATAGCAACTCCACCTTTTTATTTTCACAACTGTAGAGTCTCTGTGCTGAAGTTTAGAGGCTGTCTTTAGTCTTAACTCACATGTGTGGCAGCAGAACAGGGCAGGGAAACAGGAGAGGCCCCCACGAGACCAGCCGGGCCCCAAACCACAACAAAGAGCACTGACTGTCATCTAATCTGAAAATTTAACCCCACCCACACCACTACGCCCACTCGCCAACTGAGACATACTGCAAGGACACAGGCACAAACCTACACTTACATACACAAATACACCCTGGCATAAACAGACGTAAACAAACACACACACACACAATGAAACTGTGGCAGAAGTGTCTCAAAATACGAGACAAATGCAGCTGATCGGGGTTTGTCTGTCTGATTATGGCCTGCCAAGCAAACGTCCTCCCTGTTCTTTCACACAGAGGGCAAAGAAATAAAAATAAGACAGAGTTATTACAGAGCTTTTCATCCGTGTGTTTGTACACTCTCAGACAGTTGATTCCACAAGGACAGTGAGAGAATAAACTGATTTATGGTCACACCCTGCCAAAGCACCAGGTTACAAATCTGTTCCTGTAATACGTGCGTCACAACAGCACCTCAACACATCTGAATATCACAGGACTTCGGTTACATGGCTGTGTTACGCCAGGCACCGGGTCACATCTGTTTGACTTGTGACGAGCTGTGAAACCAGACGTATCACGGAGAAATCCCCCTGGAGGTCAGTCCTCAGTCAGAGTGTGGAAAAACCAGCGCCGACAGCTACGCAGTCATAACTCATACACAGAGACGAGGTAATGATACTGTAAATCTCATCGACAGTCCTACCTTGTTATTAGATGTATCACATTCAGTGTGTAATGTCTGAGCGATCTAACTTCTTCTTTAAGATTATATACAGGGTCTCTTGTGACAGCGTTGTAAACAACCTTCTACTCTATATCCATCATGAAAATCTGAGGAATATTGCAAATGAAATGTCGGGCATGGACGCACAAATCATGCAGATGGTGTTCTTCATATTGAAGAAAAGGATGTATGCGTCACAGTCCGTGGATTAGAAAAGCTGGGGGAGTAGCCCGCCTCGTCACAGACACAGCAATAACAGAACAGGGAGTCTTTCTAACACCTGGTTTGAGGGGCCATCTTATTTCTCAACACCCCTTGTACTGAAGGAAAACAGGCTCAGGTACTCAGTGATACACATACCACATAGAGACAGTTGTGCAGCATGTCAGTAGTAAGCAGCAGAGCATTCTGGCTGCTGCCCAGAATCATTGCTGACTTTCAGGAACGCTACCTCAGCCGGTCACAGAAGACTGCAGCATCTCATCACTTCAGTGAGAGAGAAACTT
Organism: Helicolenus hilgendorfi; assembly: GCA_916700815.1. Classification (NCBI taxonomy): domain Eukaryota; kingdom Metazoa; phylum Chordata; class Actinopteri; order Perciformes; family Sebastidae; genus Helicolenus; species Helicolenus hilgendorfi. Next base: position 2,945 of record CAKALG010020981.1, read on the forward strand.
CCTCGTTGGGCAATTCATCTCCATTGATTTCTACCCTCAGGGGTGCAGGCTGCGCAATATCAGAGACAGATATGTGTGGCTTTAAGAGGACATGTACACCGAGGCAATTCATTTAGCATTTAATCATGTGAATGCTTTTGTTAAACTGCTATTAATGACAGTAAGGTGAATATTATGAAGTGATCTGTAAAGGAAAAGGTGATAAAGAAGAGAGAAAGGTGTGTCTTGGCTCCTGTGCTGCTGCAGGATCTGAAATGGAGCAATGGCTCCCTCTGCAGGGCCGAAACAGCAACGCAGCAAGATGTACCACCATGTCAAACACAATTTAATAGTCAGGGGAGTTGCACAGTGCTTTAGTTAAAGTGGTAGGAGGCAGTTTATTTTTGGCACCATTGGGGGAAAATTCCATAATAACCTTTCAGCATATTGTAATTCAAGTGCTCTGAGAGATAACTAGACTTCTGCACCTCCTCATGGCTCTGTTTTCAGACTTTAGAAATTCTAACCTGTGATGGGAGACTTTGGCCAATCACAGGTTATTCAGAGAGAGAGCGTTCCTATTGGCTGTGCTCCGGCTGGTGGGCGGTGCTTGGTATTTCCTCAGGAGATCTCAACTTGGCTGCTGCTTTCTCATTTTACAGCTAAACAGTACACTGAAATAGGCATTACAGCCGGCTCTCATAGACGGCAGCTGGATGGCAGACTCCAGATCAGCTCTCACTGGTGGTTTGCCTCCGAAATCCTGCAGATGCCATTAGGAGCACCGGAGAACACATAGGCACATGATTTTTTTTTTTTTCAGATAACCTGTTTCATGTACATCTGTCAGGATATAGTGACCGTTTTATAAAAATCACTTTTTAAAATCATATGTGCTCCATTTCTACCCACTGCAGCTTTAATAATCATAATAATAATAATAATGATAATAATAATAATAATAACGTGTCCATACAAATTTGTTAAATAATTATTGAATAAATAGACTGAGAATGTGCCAGCTTTCCTTTCCAAGTTGAACCAGACATGACGGAGATGAGCTGCACAGACATGACAGTGAGCAGTGAAGAGAAAGACAGAGACACACAGAGACAGAACAAAACTCATTGTTCCATATATATAAAAAGTCAAGCTTAAACCCCCCCCCACAAAATTCTGTACTTTTATTTGCCATAAACTCACTTCTGCCAGACCATAACAAATATTTTTAGAGCTAACAACCGAGAGGCTGCTGTTTGTAGTAAAAGTCTGTCTGGGTGAAATGTAAAACAGGAGCCACAAATGTAAACATCTGTAGAAACAATATAAGAATGTAAACATCTGCAGAAACGATATGTAAACATCAGCAGAGAAGACATTAGCAAGAACATATCTCAAACTGACGAGCATAACATCTTTAAAGGTTACTGATTTCTGGAGGCAGGCATGAGAAAGTCTAATGAGGCAATTGACTGAACAAGGTCAATATGCGTTTGTCATTTTGGTCATTGATTTTAGTTTAAATTCATTGAGATATTTTACTCCCACTCTTTTTTTAAACAGCATGTTTGGCAGTAATGCACGTGCTCAGGTTTGAATTGATTTTAACGTCATTGAATTTACAATCTAATAAAAATGTTTATTGGTGGTATTTTGAGTTTTGTTTATTAAAATTAAATTGAAAAATGACATCAAACAAATCATCAGCCATAAACATCCCTTTTTAGTCGGCTGGTTTTCTCATCTGCCTGGCTCGTCACAGCTTTGGGGAATCCCCTGGCGAGAGCTGAGACTGGATTACATTTACACAGACAGTACACACAGAACTTTGAAAGCAAAATACAAATTGTATTTGATAACGTGTGTATAATGTGCCCTATACAGGGGTTCACTTACAGGGGTCATTGTGTGGTCTATTAATCCATCAATTATTTTTCAGATTAATTGATGAGTGATTTTGTCTATTAAATTGACTATCAGACCCCTTTTAGAGTTGACAAACGGTGCTGACTGGCATTCGATATGATCCACCCATTAAGAGTGTTTTTTTTGTTACTTGAATAGAAGTGTGTTTTGTCTACCCTTTATATTTCTTAGCATGCTGCTCGTAGAGGCATCCATTCCCACCTTCAGGACGGGCGACTAAGCGCCCAAATCCACCTGAGTGAACATCCAGACAAGCTGATATCTTTCTTTTTCTTGAGGTAGGCAATAATGGAAAACTAGCGACAGACACGATAAAAGTAATTGCTGAGACAGCAGGAACAACACAACGATACAACAAGCTCTGACACCGCACCGTCTGCCACTGGGCCCAGTAAACAAACACATTAAAACACAGGCATGCTGGCAGGGACTATAGTATACACTATGCGGCATGCAGGGAAGGCAGACATGCATAATAGACCCATCTGCTCTCATAAAGCCAAACACCTGCTCGGCATCATCAAAACAAAGAGCAACATCATTGGTGCTCGTGCCCCCTTTGCCCTCTCCCTCTTTCCTCTCAGATACCGTTTTGAATTCAGAATCAATACTGCGAGATTGAGAGTCTTTTTTTTAACTTTACAAGGACAGAACTGTAATACAATACACGTCCATCAGCTAATACCTACAGCTGGTTATTACACACAGTTCACGGTGAGCTTGAACTCATCACTTTGTAACTCAGTGAGATTGCACAAAATGAAAACAATAGTCCAAATCAGTGCAGGATCAGGCATGCGCAACACACCTACCCAGCACACACACACCTCAATACATTCCTCCCCATCGATTCCCTTCACAGTGCATTCCTCTCTATGAAAGAGGGGCCCTCACTCCGCCTATTGCACAATATAGTCAGGTAGTAATGGCAGGTATAGGAGCCGAGGGATAAAACACCTCTTTGTCCAGAAACAAGTGAAAGTAGAGACTGGAATAGAGAGAACAGCAGAAAAGATGTAACAAAGTATGGCTGATAGAGACATGCTCCATATTCTTCAGCCTAATGGATAATGTGGAATTGAAGGTTAATGACTTGTCCCTGGTGATGTTACAGGCTAAACTTAGTGTTGTAATGGATTCACAGTGCAAAGTGACTTTTTGTGTCACTGACTATCTGAGTTTATGCCACCTTATTGTAAAGTGTTACCGATATTTTCAGAATGTAGTGCACCGTTGACCTGTTTGGTTTGCTTGTCCATACCATAGACTGTATATAAGAAGTGGATGTAGTCACCGTGACGTCACCCATTGGTTTGTGGACTGCCGTTTTGAGGTTTTGGCATTTTGTCCGTCGCCATATTGTTTTTTTGCAACCAGGAGTGACTTGAGAGGATGGAGCTAAGTACAACCGAAAGCTGAATAAGACATATTTAGGCAACCAAAAAGGTTATAATTAATTGTAATGAACTGGAAACACACTGTGAAAGGGTTGAAATTGTAAGACCAAAACGCGGACAACTCCCAGACCGGTCAACGCCGTGGTAGTGACCTGACAATCACAAGGTGGCCACGCCCTAAAGCATACCCTGCTTTATGGTCTATTTTCCTCTAAATGGGACCATAATATACTAAATGAACATTATGCTGTATTAAAGAAGACTTTTATCTTTCTTTCTGTTAGAAAGAATGCAAGTTTAATGCACCTCCGCATTGGCTTCACTTCTCAGACCCGCAGGTTGCCCACTGGTCCACACAAAATGGAAAAAACCCAGACATATCTGCTTTGTGTGTTACCAACATCATAACAGGCGGTAAAAGAGAAACAAATCTTTATTTTGATAACTCCAGAAAGATTGACAAGAAAAAAAATGAAAAAAACGGGGAGACAAAAATCAGTTTTTCATAAGCCCAACTATTTCTCAAAGTGTCCAGCACAGAATGGCATTTTTCCACATAGACACAAAGCCTCTCATGTTTCTAAGCCCTCTGCGATAAGTCAAAGGGGGCTGACAACAAGTGTCCTGGACTGTAAATGAAACCACACATCGGAATCCGTGTGGGTGTCTTTTTGTCAGTGTTTAACAGAGGCTGTACACAGTGGGGGTCTTATGTTCACAGGGAGAAGATACCTTTGGTATGAGGCAGTCTGTTAGCGCCTGGCTCAAAAGGTCTAGGTCTCTGGTGGGGTGTGTATCCAAAAGGCCAACAGTGAAAATAGATTGAGAGATAAAGGGACATAAAACAAACAGTAATCTTCTATCGCTGTAAAGACAAAGCAGGACTTCCTCAGTGTAATCTGGATCAGGAAAGTGGGTTAGCGCCCTACAATATACGGCAAAAAAGACCAATTTTCCTGCTATATATCAGGGGACCTGAGCCTCAAAGAAGTGGTGTGGCCCACATAATATGGCTCTCCTGGGGAAGAGAGGCATTGAGGTTGATAGATTGGGGAAAATGAAACAGTGGAAAGACGTGAAAGCTCACGGAGGCAGTATAGAGCCGTGGTATGTTTCTTTAACATCAACCATTTTCATTATCTGTAATCCGGAAGAAACAACACATCGTTTTACTGTATTATATCCTATAAGCTCTAATCTAGCTTCTTTTAAACCTCTTTAATTCCAGCATTCATATTGTGATCCCAAATCCTTCCATTGTCATATTTTCTCCAATATTACACAGTAAAAAAAAAAAAAAAAATAGGGAAACAAGAAGGGACTCGGATGGCAACAGTTCAGGATTACTACTCTGATTCAACAGCATTATCCCCTTCACTAACCAAGGTGGTAACTGAATGAGACAGGTTTGATGGTGCGTGGAGGAGGAAGTTTCCCATCTGGGGGAGTGGGAAAGTATCCAATGATTACACCATCTCCATCCATCTCTCCATCTGTCTGTTAACAGAGTCACTGCCAGTGACAGCCACGCTCCGGACAGCGAGCGCACACCGTGTGAACAAAGCCTGTCTATGTCTGCCTGATAATAACGCAACAGACCTTGCTCAAGGAGACACTGCTGCTTAGTCACTGTCTGAAGAGGTGTGTGTGTGTGTGAAACAGAGGCTGACGAACTGCGGTTATCACGAATGACTAATGAAGAGTTCAAAACAGCAGCTTTCATACATGGAGATGCAAACATGTGTGAACTAGATACTGACAGTGTGTGTGACTCACTTCCTGTATCTGTGTATACATACACGTCTGTTATCTATCTTGGCTCTCTCTTATTATTCAAAGTGACGTCCTATCTGTGACATACAAGAACAAGCACTGTATCTGTGGTTGGGTGGGGCTCACACTTGCAACATCAGCAGCAGAACCTCAGCTGCCAAACTGCACCCTGACACCAGCTGCCACACAGAGACGCATAAAGGCCACGAACCACATTCCACGGCCAAAACACTATGTCTAAAAACACGTATGAGGCGGTTTCCATTTGCAGCCATGAGGACCTGGAAATAGATCACTGATACAGCATCAGAGCACCGGAACAAAGCAGCCAATAAGGAACATAAGTGCATAAAAATGAAAACTGCCAAAGCATCCTGAAATGTAATTCAAATGAACATAAATTTGACCCTCCCAGCCAAGCATGAAATGGTCCAGCATGTCCGGAGAGTGGGACTTAGATAAGATAAGGCTGTGAAAGAAAGTACTGTCCTTGAAGGGGCCAGTGAAGGAGGACATCCGCTAACTATGAGACTAATGCTGTGTGTGTGGGTCAAATGTAATAGGAAAGTGCGGAGACCTTCAGGGCTTTTGAGGCCCAGCAACAAGTGAACAAACCCACAGAATATCATGATCATCAGCTGTTATTCAGATAGCTCACACTGAAAATTAAATTAAAATAGAGATAAGGATGAAATTAGAGACCGAAAAAGATTATCAGCGCCCCCCAGCAAGGACATTACGTGAATTACATTTGATGTGTGAAATTTCCCTACAAACAATAAGCCTATTGTGTTAAATAATAAACTACAACATAACCTTGCCTGCTCGCATAAAAAGATAAAGAATATGTGAATTCAATCTTTATTAAATACTTTATTTGAACAATAAAGCTTTGTTCTCTCTTTCACTGAACTTATTAGGCAAACAGTCCAGTCATTACCATGGGAACAATAGCAGGACACTGGCAGAATTTTACTCACGGCTTTGAAGAAACTGAGATTAAACAATTTTTCATTTGTGCTATAGCACTCAGAGGCTGAGTGGGAACAGTGCTCCACAATGAGGTATGCACAAAGCCTGTGTGTGTAGTAAAACAAAAGTTAAACATTTGCTAGTTAAAATATCCCCCAGCATACCGAGAAAGCCTCCGAGCAGAAAGCTCCAGTGGTCGAGCTTTGTTTGAGAGAGGAAGGGTCTTAGAAGAGGTAAACTTTCTCCCTGGCATCTCCCCTGCACCCCTGCAGTGTTCGACATGCCAGAAAGCCCCGAGGCTGCACAGTTTAGAATTCACACAGATTTAAGCACTGCTGGGTAGTCCAACACCGAGTTGGAAGATTGGGCTACAAATCTCATCTCATAACTCTCTCACAGAACTCTATGCATTCAGGCCTCTGAGCCCCTTCGCCTGGTATTTCATGCCCCAGCACAGGGCTCCGTTTTGGGCTACAGTGCAGCGATGGCTCATTGTTCTCTGGGTACACAGAGCAGCCTTGAGAAGGAGACTCCGGTAGGGGGGGAGTTTTGGCATTCCTTGAAAGTGCCTATTTTCTCAATGGGTTCATGGTCTGAGGTGCTTCCTCTTGCTGGCAAAAGTGTCGTCCCGGCAACATCCATCCATATGACCGCTCTCCCTCTGTGTATGTGGGGAGGCAAACATATGCTTACATAAACAGGCTTTAGTTCATTGCAGTTTTCTGCCAGGCCACATTATACACTAGCAGAAGCCACACTGAGAGGCTGCCTACAGTGAACTATAAACCATACATCCCGGCATCTGGAGAAAACATATCAGTTAGAGACAGTATCTCAGACCTGGGAGAAATAACACCAGGACGCATCAGTTTCCACTGATAAAATAAAAACGATCAGAATATGGAGAACATAAAAAACACAAGTTGAACCAAGAGCTCCTTCTTTTGCAAATGTGTGACTTTGACCAAAAACACTTCATCACATCGCTGAAATTTCAAGATAGGAGTTACCGCACTCCTGGTGTGACCAACACATTCTTTTTAGGGTGGGTGACCATATGCTGAGCATGGGGGAACACCCTTAGTATCCAAAATGTCAAGTCAAGCCACTAGTATGGTCAGTTTGGATACTTCCTGGTGAGAGTGTGTGGAGGATCTACAGGGTGGAGAAGGGCAGAGCACCAAAACCAACCAAACCACAGCCCAAAGCTGTTAAAGCCTTTACTCAACACAAGTGGCAGGCGCCCAGAACCTTCGCCATCCCCTCCTGCAGGCTGGGAGAGATGTGTGGGTGGATGGGTGTGTCATCACACACACATCTAACCACTTCCTGGCCCTGCATAGCTGGTGGTAGCCACAGTGGT
>CAKALG010020986.1:0-10285 GCA_916700815.1 Helicolenus hilgendorfi
TATTAAGATAAAACACAAGTTTTAAGATGCCTCTCTGTGTCTGTTAATATAATATTTGGTTATATTTATGATCTTTGGTGAAAACATTTTCCCTCGTCTAAAAGTAATTTGCAACTTTTTCAGGTCTTTGTGGCAAATTTTCCCTCATACTTTTATAATTCATTTCTAATACTATTTGTAATTGAGCATTTTGTGAGTTAGACTTGTGTATTGAATTTGATATAATTTGTGAAATATGTCTCACTCAGGCTTGTGTTTAGGCCCTTGTTATGGTGCCTAAGATCTATGCACTAGATAGACATTTCTTAATTTTTGACGGTGAGAACTATATATAAAGTAAGTATTGTGACTGTTGACGTGTTGCTTTATGCGGGGTTTTATTAACATGTGCTGCAAATACATAATCTTTTTAATTTTAAAAACTTTTCTCTTTATCATAGAAAAGGACAAAATATGTAATGCACATGAGAGTATGATGAAAAGGACACCAACGGTCCAAATGACCATGTAAGATAATGAACACATTTTAAATAAAAACCTTTATGTTTGATATTTTAACAGAAGCTTGTGTTCAAGAGCTAACCTCGCCGTTGTTGATAAGAATTGTAAAATGCTGGTAGTTGACTGGCGTTGTGACAGCACAGATAGGAAGAGTGCTCGCTGCAGCAAGCCAATATATTAGTTATACAGACAGATTTGTTTTGTTTATTCTTCTACTGAGTCACATATTAATGTTAATCTGAGGTTTTATTCACCTCCTCATCTTTCTAAAAGGTTCAGCGAATCTCTGACGTCAATACATTTTTTAAATTTCCATTAATAAAAAACAGAAGTTAAAGGGTAATTCAACAAGAAACTGCTACTCTGTGGTTTCACCTTAACCCTCTGAGACTCACCATAGACCTGTTTCTTTCATTTTTAGAGGGGTACAGGGAGAGATAGCAGGTCAGCAGTAGATGTCACATAGAAGTGGAAGCTGGGAACCTGAAGATTCATTTGAGATGCAGCTCAGCACTGTGTGTCAAGTTGCTCTAGTCATAAATCAGAATATACAGGAAAGGCTTAGAACATTATGATAGAAGTATATGATGGCCATCTCCATGCTCTATTATGTCATACGTTGTTGCAGCAATTTTTGGGTTGATACCATTTGTAACACAGATTTGGTGCTAAATTGTAACCAATTTTACCACTCAAGAATGGATAAGAATGATCAATAATCCCCACCAAAATACCACATTACGACACCAAGACCTTGAGGAACACCATAGAAAAAGCCATGCTGTGATTTGGCGTCCAAAACTCTTGACATTTGAAGATTTCTGCAAGAAATGCATTTTTCTGAGAGATTGGATCACGGGGGATGCCGCTCTGCAAACTGTTCAGAAACCTCCTTATTGTAAATCTACCTAGGAAAGCCATCAATCTTCTGAATGCTCTAGGGCATTAGTTTGTGGTTGTAAAGTTTCATGAGGCTGTGATTATCCTAGAGGTCACAACAGGTCATTTTATACAGTGAGGTCAAATTTAAAAAAATGGTCTCACTATATGAAATGGCTACTATGGGGACTAACATCATCACATGACATGGTTGCACTACTTAAGTTTTGTAGTTTCATAATAATACCAGTACCTCCACTTTGGCTCTAAAACTGAGCCTGTTACAGCTTCTGAAAGACAGTAAAGTCGGTCGGGATTGCCAGCGATCCCGCGGGTTAAAAGCAGGTCAGACTTGTGGTCACAACAATCACTGATGTCAAACAATCATTTTCTATTTGACAGATGATTGAAATTGACGTTTGTGATATCACTGTTTGGTGTGTGGCTCCACTATGCTTCAGAGTTTTACCTCACAGACAGGTATTGTAGCAGCTGTTCATTTACTTTTGAAGCACCACGCTGCATGCAAAAGGCCGGCCGTGTGACGGACAGTGATGGTTTGATAGCCAGCCTTTGCCAACGTCCCTCAGAACTAATAACATGTTATTATAAATTCATGCACCACGCTGCCTGTGCAGATGCAGTTGTCTGTGAGGGGTCATGACTGGCAGCTGCCGATAAAATGACTCTCATCGTAGTGCAGCTGTCGGCATCATGCAGACGCCCGTCTTGCTGAACGGTGTTTTGCAACATCCTGTTAGATTCACTGCAAATTATACTATCATGCAGTTGAACGGATTCAGGCCAAATACTCTGTAGTTTAAATAAATTGCTACTCTGTGCCTCGAATACCGAGTTGCAAAATGGCTGCCATGCATCAAGCAGGTGTAATTACAGGTGTAAACTCGACATAAGCTGTGCTCCTTTTGGTTAGATTAAGTAATTTGCTGAGCAATCCATCGTTCATCTGTCATCCGGGGCTAACAACATTAGAGACTGAGGCGTGCACTCATGTTGGAAGCCTTAGACGCGTCTGTTGGCCCCCCTGTAATTAAATCCACAGCTTTAATGTTCTCACACGACAACAAAATGAATGATGAGTAGCCTGCGTAATGGCATCTTTATCCGATTGGGATTCTTGGAACCACAGCTAAACGCCCCGGCCATGTTGTGACACCAGCTTGGTTCATGCAGAGGAGCGGCTGCAGCATCAGCACTTGTGCAAGAATTACAAAGGTGAATATCAGACTCTGTGTGATGTTGTAATACGAGAGGACACCTTGCAGCGCTAGTGTCCAACAACTCATAATCAAATATGTTTGCACAACACTGTACATAAAGTCCGAGAGCGATTTCTGTCAGGTATTCTGCAACAAGGTGTGTGTAGAGAAGAAAATAGTAACCTCATCAAATGCAAATTCAATGCACACAACATGACAGACTGTCTAATTTGTGGAGAAATATGCTTTGCACCCTGTCATGGGGAGGTGTGAAGGCAATGCTTACCCGTCTGTACTGTGTGAATATATGGCTAACCTCAGCTGTAAAACAGCAGCTAATATGACAAAAACATTCTTTTTTTTCCAGGAAAGATTATTTATTGCTGGATTAATTAGACCTCAGATAGCTGATATGATGTTAAAACATGAGAACGGCAATATCATTGTTAACACAGAGGTGACAAATTAGTCCAAATAATGAGTAATCTCTCAACCTGTTGTTGTCAGGCTGATAATGCTGTAGCTTTGCTGCTGGGTGCACGGAGACAGAATTTAGGGGCTGCTGGGCAGAGTATATTAAGAAATGTCTAAAATTAAAGCAAAATGAATGAAAAGGCAGAAAAAGAGATCAGCACCTTGTCTCTGTCTCTCCACAGATACACACCAACACACTTTTAGACAATTGTTTTTAGGGCTGCACGATTAACGCCAAAAAGATTATTTTTTATCGATATTGAGATCATAATTATGTATCAATATTATTCACTGATTTTAGCGACAACATATTTTTTATTGCACTTTCACGTCCCTACTAGTGTACAAATTAATGCTGCACGATGATGGAAAAAACTGATATCGCAACATTTTTTTTCTGCTATATAAATTGCGATATGAAAAAATACTGGAATATTACAAACTAGGCAGCGCTGATCAAATATGAATCAATATTCTGTTACTGTAATGCCTAGTTGGCCAAAGTCTCCCGTCACAGCCTGAAAACAGAGCCATGAGGAGGTGCAGAAGTCTAGTTATCTCTCAAATCACTTGAATTACAATATAGGTAAGTAGGCGAGATTGGAGCAAATATGATTAAAAAAAGTTATTTTTATAAAACGGTTGCTATATCGTGACAGTAGTACATGAAACAGGTAACCTGACAAAAATCATGTGCCCCTGTGTCCTCCGGTGCTCCCAACGGCATCTGCAAGATTTCACTTACCAGAGGAAAACAACTGATCTGAGGTCTGCTGTCCAGCTGCTGTTTATGAGACCCGGCTGTCAATCACTCGCAAACTCCGACCAAACGGTCAAACTAGGCAGCACTGATCAAATATGAATTAATATTCTGTTACGTTAATGCCTATTTCTTGCCTCAAATGTTTTCAGAAACCTATTGTAGTGCACGGTTTATCTGTAGAATGAGAAAGTTTGTGACCCCGGCAGCCATGTTGAGATCTGTTGAGGAAATACCAAGCACCGCCCACCAGCCGGAGCACAGCCAATAGGAACACTCTCTCTCTGAAAGATTGGGCTGCGATTGGTTAAAGTCTCCCGTCACGGGCTACATTTTTTAAAGCCTGAAAACAGAGCCAAGAAGAGGTGCAGAAGTCTAGTTTTCTCTCAGAACACTTGAATTACGATATGCTGAAAGGTTATTATGGAATTTTTGCCCAACGATGCCAAAAACATTCTGCCCACTGCAGGTTTAACCATCACAACCCCAAACCTCACACTTCACTTCACTTCACAAGAGTGAATTTCCCAGCTGTGGGATAAATAAAATCTAATCTAATCTAATCTAATCTAACCTAATCCTAAACCTAATTCTGATCTTCATCTCAAAATCCTAGTTTAAAACCTCAAACAACCCTTTGAATAAGTAAAGACAGGCAAAATGCCCACACTTTTCCCACCATCTAAAAACTCCTCATGGTCCCCACAAAGATACAAGTAGTGTACCAGCACACACACACACACACACAGTCTGGCTCTCTGCTTGGCCGACGTTTGAGCACCTCAGTGTCGTTGCAGCTTTGGGCCGCTTGGAGGCGCCCGGCTCATACTGTGTACCAGGAGAAGAAGTGGAGGGCTGGGAAGGAAAGTGTGCTGGAGAAAAGAAATCTGTACTCTGAACTGTTTACCCTGACGTCAGTTTGCAGAACTAGCTCTGCCCTGTCTCCTCCGGTGTCTGTGAAACTCCTCTCAGAGAGAACTGAAGGAGTAGATGGCTCCCCGGCTCTACTACTACTAAACGCAGCCCGGACCTCACGGATGATGATTTCCTCTTGCACATTTTAAAGTGGACTAAAAACAGCTACACGATGAACACCTGCGCCTTCCTGTTGATTTTGACTGTTCAGATCTACGCCGATGGCATCGAGGGGCCAACAGGTAAGCTGCAGATTCATCTCTGTCTCTGAAACGCAGTTGTGAAGTTTTTACATGCGGATGAAACTTCACTGAGCGCAAAAGCGGAGCGAGTCTGGCTGAAGGTGCCAACTTTGTTTCTCCCGAAAAACACGCTGCTGCGTTTATTCTGCGGCCGCTTCCCATGATTTACTAATGACACCATGTTAACCCTCTCAGCAGATGATGAAAACACATGCTTTAATAACTTTGTGAACTGAAGTTTTCTTAGTGATTCATGCAAAGAAAAATGTGGTTATTAGTAGGACTGCGTAATGGGTGTTCTGGGAAAAGCCCCCATTTCTCAAAAACAACACAATCCTCCCTACAGCTATCGCTTAAGCATATTTAAAGGCGCCAGGTAGCCTAAAAGGTGTTTGACATTGTGATGCAAGTTAGATATCAGTTCATTCAGAGCGGTCATTTCCCACGACCTTCAGGCAATTTAGTAGATATTTGTGAATCTCTAAACCAACGTGGTGACATCCACAGACCAAAATACCTGGAGCTGCTCCATGCAGCATAGCATAGTTAAGTGGCTCCCTAAAAGTTAACATTAATGAGGATTGTTGCATTGTGATGCTGATTTTCCTATTATAATATCCCAAATTATGGTCTTTCCACTGTGAGGAAATAGTTTGATTGAGGATGTGATGAGCTGCCTCTGCATGGCCTTTGTGCTTGTCTATCTGTAGAAGACATATTCATGACACATGACACATGTTGAAAATCATTTTTTTCCTACCTGTTTTGTGTGCAAACAAGCTGGATTGTAACATGGAGAGTCAGATTAAATAATAAAAATCATGAAATTTCTCAGATTACATTCAGAAATTTTGCATTCATTCATTATCCAGTAGGATAAATAAATCCATCCATTTTTTGAAAATCAGCCACATGTCAGAGAGATGGAAAGAGACAGAAGACAGAGTGGTAAAAATGTCCTATTATAATATCCCAAAATATGGCCTTTCCACTCTCGGGAAATAGTTTAATTGATGATGTGATGAGCTGCCTCTGCATGGTCTTTGTGCTTGCTTATAGCTGTAGAAGACATGCTCACTGCTCAGCTCTCTCTATATATAATGACACATGTTCACATGCTGAAAATCATTTTTTGTACCTGTTTTGTGTGCAAACAAGCTGGATTATAACATGGAGAGAGTCAGATTAAATACTTAAAATCATGAAATGTAGAAATTTTTCATTTTCATTTTCATTATCCAGTAGGATAAATAAATCCATCCAATTTTTGAAAATCAGCCACATGTCAGAGAGATGGAAAGAGACAGAAGACAGAGTGGTAAAAAAATAAATATCTTTCATAGGAATGACACAGACCCTTTCATATTCATCCACATTCATGTTTTTTTTTTCAAAATCTGCCTTTATTCCACTGGATTCTATTAGTCATTATGCAATGTAATTACAGTGCTGTATTTTTGGATATTTTTTGTCAAAAGGACTTGGGCCTGTTTGAGTCTCTTTGTCTCACTGACACCCCACGCACCCATATATATGCAGATTTTTACCCCTGTAGAACATAAAACCAGGATAATATCGATAACATTTACACGGCAGGCTGCTTCGACACTGGGCTAAATGGGCAATGTGGCACACTGTTTGTCACGAAAAGCCTGATCATGTTGAGAGATCATTTGATTTATATTGGCTTATATTTGCATTCCTCACTGGCAGTGCTTCCGTTTCAGGAGCTTTGGGACATTTGTATATGCACAACTCATTGTAAAAGAAACAACAACAACAACAACAGCAACAGCAGCTGAACCATGCAAGCAGAATGTGTATTGTCAGGAGCTGAATGGAGCAGATCATTAAGAGGAATGGGCTGAGACATATGAAGGATTAAATCTCACACAGGTAATTAAAAGAGCTGAATGGAACAGTGACGCTTCACTACGGCTGTCAACGGAAATTTACATGGGGTCGTTTTTTTTAGTTTGTTAACTGGAGTGTTGCAAGCCCTTCGCCAGCTGCGTGTTTACCCTCCCATTAGCTGCTAATAGTCAACGCTGCTAGTTTTTGTGGCTTCTGATCCCCTCGGCCTGACTCCCTTCATGCTTCTCCACCTGCCTGCATCCTATAGGAGGAAATTAAGGAGCCTAAATGCAGCCTTGACTGTGTTTCCTTTTGATTAACACCCTGCCTTTATTGCTGTGATTGTGTGGCACCTTGACCTTGAATGCTTAATAACAGTTAAGTCTCTGCACCCCGTTGGGGATTTCTTGCCTTTTTTCCTCTCGATGTAATCCATATTTTCTTTCTTGCTTACGCTGTCCCGGCTGTCAGTTCAGGGGAAGTGAAATTATTAGAGGCTATGAAATATAGAGTCTCTCTGCTGCACTGGCCTGACTGTGGTGAGGTTGATAAGAGGAAAAAAAATCACATTTTCTCAGACACAAAGAGGTTACGAAAGTCCAGTTTCCCTCTGCATCCCTATGTGTTGTTGTCTTTTTTTTCCCGTATAGCCCAATGTGACACTTTCACTCCTCTGTTGTCTCTTATGGGAATTGAATGAATGTTCACTTACCATCTGTCTCCTCTATTAGCAGCAAATGTTGTCAACTGAGTGGTGTAATTATCCCGCGTCTCATGACTCATTTCCCGGTTTGATCTAAAGTTAAGGCAGAATATCCTTTTTTGCTTATTTCGCTGAATAAGATAACACTTGGATCGAGATGAAGAGGACTGTGAAGCCCAGACTGTCTAGATAAAGCATGGCATGGAATGAATAATGCTTAAGGGCTTTAAGTTTACACTGCTGCAGAAACATCAGGAGACAGTAGCGCTGGGAAACATAATATAGGACCACCAGAAGTGTAAAGGATTTACTCTTGCATCATCAAATAATCGTTTTAGTACTTCTTTAAGCAAAAATGTCAAACGTTTGCCGGCTCCATGTGAAGATTTGATGCTTTTCTTTATCATACATAATAGTGAACTGAATATCTTTGGGTTTTGGATGATTTGTCAGACAGAACAAGACATTTGAAGATAACACCTTGGGCATTTTCTTTTACTATTTTCTGATATTTTCTAGACAAAACCCGCTCAGATATACAGGCATATATACACATAACAGGCACATAACAGGTGCACTGACATGCTGATACATGCAGAAAACAGACAGAGGAAAAACACTTAAGAGATTACACAGGATATAGAGAAGGTTCCACTTAAAAGAGGGCAAAACTATTTATTACTAGGAGTGGGGAAAAAAAATGATTCATGATTCATGGAAATAAGATTGATTGGATTATATTCACCAGAAGTATAAAACATTACATGTCCATTATAAATTAAAGATAAAATGCCACTAATTTGTGAAGGAAATGTCTTTTGGGGTTGCTGAAAAAAAATGAATAATGACATATATTTGACTTTTGGACATCTCTGACTACATACATGCTGAAAATCAAACATTTTTACTGTATCAATTTAGATATTTTCCAAAATAAAAGTACCTAGAAGTGTATAATTAAACTTTTTCCCATAGTCTAGGGTTAAAACAGTTAACAAAATTCACAATAAATCGTAATATCGAATCGCAATACTTGTAGAATCGCAATACTTAAAAATCGCAATACATTTCAGAAGACAAGTATCGTGATAGTATCGAATCGGGAGATAGGTGTATCGTCCCAGCCCTATTTATTACACAACCAAAATTGTTAACATGAGACATATTTCTTTAAAAGAATTGTCTGTACGCTATTTAAATATGCTTGTTGCTAAATAAGTTATTTTATTTCAAAAGGTCATTACTGTTACATTATCCATCTCACAGCACTTATTTGTAGCTCATACAGTGCATATTGGTTCTTGAGAGTGCATGAGATGCGTTCACTATCTAACTGAATGGGGGGAAAAAGAGCCTGATATGCATTTGTGAATTATTATAGGGAAAAAAAATGTACCCGTCATGTAGAAAATGTTGCCACAGAGTTGCAGCAAATCCACAAAGTGGAAGTGTTCCCTACAGGCGGCAGGCCACCATCTGTGGATAGAGGGTTAGGGGCGGTAGGGATTGGGCCTAAATCAGACTCCTGAAAAGGCTGGTTGATTTCCATCTTTGCGGGATCACGGGCAGTAATTCAGAGAGCAGATGGAAAAACTTTGCAACGAGGATGGCGGGGATTAGAGGGGAAGAAAAACGAAAAGAATTCTCAGGCAGAGAAGCTGAGAAAGACGGATAGGGATGTATTCAGATACATTGTCGGGGTGTTTTGTTTTTGGCTGAGGCCGCAGCAGGACTTTTGCTGGGCTCGTGTGTCCGTTCTGCCTCCAGCACTCGAGTGAGTGATTTAACAGGGTGCTGATGAGAGGAGTCCTCTGCTCTGCAGTGTGCCTCTTCCAGTTTCTGCCTCTGATCTATTGTAATGTGGGGCTATGTGGAGGAGAGCCAGCCCCTCGATTGGCTTACTCATCTCACAAGACCGGGAGATGAAACGCATCCATCTAGTGTGTGTGCTCAAAGAATTCAGCCTAATGCCAAGCGCCGTGATTGGTACGCCTCATCACTGGCAAGCGCGTACCCAATCAGGGGCTTCCTCTTTCTTCCTGAGCTGCTCTCATTTCTCATTTTCTCGTGATGCATCTCACCTTAGTTTGTGCTGAGTGTGCAGACATTTTCTATATGACTACAGCTCACGCACACATCTGGTGACGGTTGTGCTTAATTAATCCTGCTGAGCATTTCTCCTTTTTAATTATGACATGTTCTGTTTTCTAAATCAGCCCCAACTTTTTCCTCTCTTTTTGTTGAAGGCTCTGTGAGTTGTGGCCTACTCATGTGCAGGATTGTTTGCTCTTCGGAAAGGTCAAGTGCAGGTTGTGAGTCATGTTTCTGGAGCAGAGAGAGAGAGAGAGCAGGTTGAGAAGAGGGCATTGCCCAAAAGCAGGATCCTTTCTGCCATCATGTCTGGCCAATCCTGCAGGCCAACAAATGAACCACATTGTTCACAATACGGCATATGAATGTATGTGTGTGCCATGCTTTTGCATTTTTGTGTGTGTGTGTAATCTGCATCCTTGCTCATTAGTGTCTTTGCCTGCAAGAGCTGGAAGCGAGGCACGAAAGTCTCGCCATGCAAAGGAAGGTCCCACAGTACTACTGAGTGACTCAGCCCTGGCACTGATGCTAGCAGGGGCTGGAGCTGCAGCCACTCTAGGGCTCTTCAGGGGAACTGTGAGACCTTCCAGCCTCCTGGAAAAGATGCCAAGAAGACAGAGAGATTTCCAGTCAGTGGCCTGCCTTG
>CAKALG010020994.1:0-11473 GCA_916700815.1 Helicolenus hilgendorfi
TTGGCTGCGAGCTGCTGGCTCAGCCGTCACCATGTTGAAAGCTGTATAGAGGCAATAGATATGCTCTGTATTTCGTATTGACCACCTTTAAGGACTTTGGACGCCAAATGTCTGCACTACAAAGGTGACACAGATACTGTTCAGTATAGTAGGCAATATTATGTTGTTATAAGCTCATAACATTAAGTGCGTTCTCATTCGCCTGGGGCATTGTCAATTTGCTCAAACCCTGACTGGCCCTAACTTCCTTCCTTCCTTTTGTGCAAAAATGCATTTGACAGGTCGGCTGTGAGGCTTTATTGCCGGTCTCATGTCCAAGCCAGTTTCCCCTTTGAATAATGTTTCCCCATATGTTTCCCATAGCTCTGGGGTTAGGTTGTGTTAAGGTCAGGCGTAGTAAAGATAATTGGTAGGGGTTACGGCTAAGAGTGGGTTAAGGTAAATCAGCAACAGCAACACGGATGTTTTGTTCTTGGCAACAAACCTACACGTGACTACCAAGCAGTATAACTCAGCCGTGGCTCAGCAAGGCTGTCCAGGGAAACACAAAGAGGGAATGTGGTACTAAAAAGACAGTAACTTTTGAAGATTCCCATTTGATTCGGCTAACCGCAGCCAAAGCCTCATAATAATTCCGATGGAAGGATAGAAGGAGGATTGTGGATTTTGTTCCCTACTTCTTAATGGACGGCTACAACCCAAAAACTGATGCAGATGCAGTTCTCTTTATACTGCATCGAGTGTCTGCATACATAGACAAGTTCACCCAGTTGTGAGTGCATTCAGTCCCACAAGTACTGACATTAAAATCGGGGTGCACACGGACCCCGTCTCTCATGCGCAGATGACAAGATTTCTGTTTATCATGTTTAACACAGACCCTCTCAGGGCCACTTGGACACGGAACATAAAAATCAGCTTTTACAGTGCAGTCACAATAAAAGGGAATTGTTTCATGGCCAGAATGGACAGGAGGAATGATCACTCAAACAACAACTCTTACCATGCACACTGAAAGAGTTACAGGTCTTATTAGAGTATTCTAATGAGACAGACTTTTACAAATTAACCTTTAAAGCAGCAATAGGCAAGATTGGAGCAAATATGATTTAAAAAACAACCAATCAGAGCCGAGCTGAAGCATTGCCATCTCTGAAATCTTTGAGAAGATTGGTAATCATCATTTCTGAAAATCTTTGATGTGAGAAATAGGCATTACAGCAATAAAGCATTGATTCATATTTGATCGGCGCTGCCTAGTTTGACCGTTTAATCAGAGTTTGTGAGTGATTGACAGCTGCCTCCATTGAATAAACAGCCAATAGGAACACTCTCTCTCTGAAATGACCTGTGATTGGCCAAAGTCTCCCGTCACGGGCTACATTCAACAGTCAACAATTAACCTAACCTGCATGTCTTTGGACTGTGGGAGGAAACCGGAGTGCCCGGAGTAAACCCACGCTTACACGGGGAGAACATACAAACACCACATAGAAGGAAACTTGAATTAAAATATGCTGAAAGGTTATCGTGGAATTTTTGCCCAATGCTGACAAAAACACTTTAAAGACACAGTTCATTGACAGTTCATTCAAATGTTGCCTGCTTATTAGTCTTTGTCATAATAGAAAACATAACTCACAATCTCAATACCAGCAAACCTGCTTTCAGTCATTGCAGAAACACAAATATCCCCTTTTGGCATTTCGAGTGAGACAAGCCAAAGTTGGGACTTAGGTGTACTTCAGTTTGAGTAAGTATCAACGTTTCACAAATAGACCTAATTAGGAGCTTCTCTTACTAAAATGATAAGATCTCTTGTAATACTCCCCAGCCACAGTGATGAACTATTAGGGTCCTGGCAGTGTTTCACTGCAGTTTAGTTACACAAACCTCTGTTCCTGCTCCAACTTAATTAGACGGAGTCAGAATTTTCTGATTAAAACAAAGCCTTTGCCAGGATCGCCGGTCTTACATCATGAAAGTATTATGCAGCAGAGACGTCTTTGGAGGGATTCGGATGGATTTAAAAGTATGAAATCTAAACTTTCACATCGTTGGCAAGACATGGATAATTAGTATGTGTGTCTTTATCTTACGTTGCTGTCTATAGTGAATACAGTGATCTGTTCTCATTCCAATCATAATGTGCCACAACATGTCACATTTAGCAATGTGAAGTATGCTAAGTAGATTTAACTGTATTGACCTAAATGATGAGTGAAAAAGGGAAACTGCTCCTTTTGTATTAAGCTTATAGCCCAGAATGAGCATTGCAATGGGATTTTTTAACCAATTACAAATTGTTTGCTAAGAAAAATATGACTTTTAAATTACTAAGATGTAGGTTAGTGAACGTTATAGAAGGGTATTTCTGTGGAATGTATGAACTGTGAACATTTTGTCTTAATTTCTAACTGTCTTCTACTGACACACACACACACACTTAATGCACAGAGTACATTTCATTTGCATACTATATTTGCATACTACAGTTGCATTGCATTAGTTAGTTTCATACACAGCTGGTACCACATTAGCATTTCCCATCATGCAGCACACAAGCATCCTTTCAGTGACACTGACAACAAGCGATACCTCCAACTGAATGCAGCCAAGTGAGACTAATACAGGAACACAATAGCACATCATCAACAGTAACAACTTTATAAAAGGAAGCGCTCTGATTGGCCGCACTAAACAGTAAACCGCGTTCTCCTGTTTTATCATCGGAAATCCCCCGCTGAGCATGAAAACAACATGTTCCCCCAAGAAAAACAAAACAAATCAAAATAAAAGAAGACAAAAAAGCAAACTGTCACAATAGCAGTCATTTTTTGGATGTGTTCCCAAAAACTGTTATCAGGCTCCCAGTTTTCACACACTTAAGCCCCAGCCAGCCAGGCCCCGTCACTCGCCATCTTGTCCTGAGTGCTGAGAGGCCCGTGCTTCTGGTTTCCAAAATAAGTCATCAACAGGAGCCTCTCTGTGGGACGAGACAAAGGGAGGCTGATAGGAGCCCAGAGCTCTCACATTATGGCCCCCAAACAGCTGAAGACAACCGCAACAGGCTGAAGCTCTACTGGACTATAGCATTTGAATAGGGATATTGGACTCTTAAAGCGCTTCTAACCATGAAAAAGCCTTTAAATGCCAAGCATCAGGCCAAAACAAGTACAGTACATTTTGTTCCCAAAAAATTCCCCCTCCCAAACTGCTATTACTGGCATACCCTATCCGGGGTCAGTCATTTAAAGTTTTTTAAATTTTAATTCTTTTTTAATTTTTTTTAATTTAAATTCTGCTTTTCATGGATTTTTTCCGCCCATACACCTAATGTTATAAATATAGTTAGGTACAATTTAGGGCTGTCAATCGCATCAAATATTTAAACAAAATTTATCCCAAATTTTAGATCTGTTCAAAATGTACCTTAAAGGGAGATTTGTCAAATATTTAGTACTCTTATCAACATGGGAATGGGAAATTATGCTTGCTTTATGCAAATGTATGTATATATTTATTATCGGAAATCAATCAACAACACAAAACAATGACAAATATTGTCCGGAAACCCTCACAGGTACTGCATTTAGCATAAAACAATATGCTCAAATCATAACATGGCAAACTGCATCCCAACAGGCAACAACAGCTGTCAGTGTGTCAGTGTGTTGACTTGACTATGACTTGCCCCAAACTGCATGTGATTATCATAAAGTGGACATGTCTTTAAAGGGGAGACTCATGGGTACCCATAGAACCCATTTTCATTTACATATCTTGAGGTCAGAGGTCAAGGGACCCCTTTAAAAATGGCCATGCCAGTTTTTCCACACCAAAATTTAATTTTAATTTCAAGTTTGTAGCGTGATTTAACCTCCTTCGTTACAAGCTAGTATGACATTGTTGGTACCAATGGATTGCTGAGGTATCTTCACTCTAGCTTTAAAACTGAGCTACAACCTCCAAAAGATTGATTGTGTTAAAGCGTTAAAGACATTAGTGGCGTTTAAACCAATATCCATTAACGCGTTATTATGGCATTAACTTTGACAGCCCTAGTGCAATTATAGCTGCAAATAGTTTTGTGTGTTTTTTGACCTGCAAATACTGCCATGCGTAACTTGTTTCTGCTGTCGATAGTTCAAAAAGGTTCCTTCAAATAGGCAATCCCTACTCATTTTACAGAGAATATGAGTAGGCGACATATTCCTATTACTGCAGGGGTGTAAGAACACAATAAGTCTGAAATTCTTATTATAGTAAGGTATCAGTCCACATGAAATGGATCAACATGATCAACATTGAAATCTAATGCACCTATATCACAGTCCCAGAGATAAGTGTAATTCAGCCTAAATTGTTACATAATAAAAGCATAACAAATATAGGCTGATGGGATCAGCGGTATGCGAGATTAGCAGTGGACAGACAGACACGGAGATGAACACACTCATGCACACACACACACACACACACACACACATATACACACACACACACACACACACACACACACACACACACACACACACACACAGGACCGAATGCATAATCCCCTGGTGGAGATAATCAAATGTCACACCCTCACATATAGATATATAACACAGCACACACCAAATCAGAGCTGTAACACATCCAATATTTGGATGAAAGTAGTTTTGCACATTTTTGTCATTTGTCATCTGAAGCCTAGTTTTAGATTTCCAGCCCCTCATTTTGTAAATATTAAATACACAAGGGTTGATGGAAGCATAACTGGATGGTTGCCATAGTAGCAAAGCTCAGGGAAGCAGCTGTTGGCTGGTCTTCATCAGAGGTGGGGTGGTCAACCTGACGAACATTTGGTACAGGTTAGCATCCTTGAAGTCTTTTCTTGTAAAACCCCCAAGTATAGTTTGAGAACGTTTCCAATGAGGCATAAATCTCACCTTTGTGTCACTTGTTGAAGGTTTTGAGTGTGGAATGGACTCATTGTTGCTCCTTTTGGCCATTTTTGGAAAAAAAAAAACACCCTCTACAACTGTCATTCTCAACGACCGCCAATTACCGGTGGGTGATTTCCGCCCCCCGGCCTCAGGAGGCAGTAATGAGGCCCTCACGGTTTGGTGCACCACAATAAGGCGAAGACGCAGCTACTGGAAAACTTACTTGGGCAAGTGACAAGGTGACATTTATGCTTTATCATTTATCTTGCAATATTTTTTTTTTCCAAGAGAAAAGATGAAGATTAACTGGAAGGTTTGGCAAATAATATTTATCACCTCCGATAAAGAGCAGGGCAGCTGCTTACCTGAGCTTTTCTAAAGGAACTATCCCTGACTGCACCAAAGCAGCGGATGAAACTGTCCCAAACACAGCTAGCATAACTGATACGTTAGATGGACGTGCAAACTTCACATCCAGGAGTTGGTAAGTGAAATGGAATACCGTGTTTTAATGACCTTTGAACTGTAAATCAGAACACAAGAGAAAGTCAACGAGCCTTTCTGAGAGTAGAATTTGATTTCTTCCACTGTCAGTGCATTTAGTTTGGCAGCCGAGAGGAACGACTCTTGGAGACAAACAAAAAGGAAGGAGCAGTCAAGAGAAGCAGAGTAAAGGCACCTCCGAGAGGAAGCCAGACGCAGCCAGATAGAAAGGGAAGAAGGGGATAGACGGCGCAGAGTGAAGAAAGAGACGAGGAGGAATGGCAAACGCTGAAGAAAATATCAGGACGGCTGCTTGGAGAGAAAGAGCAGCTCCTCTCACCGAGCGCCTATTTGCTCTGGTACAAATCACTGCTAGGCTCGGCAGGCCCAGAGGGGAAAGCACTTTTCTTCACCTCATCGTCAGGCCTTGGAATCCCGTTCCACTTTTCCAGATGGCTTCGGCAGCAGCAGACTGAGCTGGTCCTGCTTCCGCTGACCCGCCCAGTTATCCCATCTGTCCAACCCAAGCAACCCAGTCACTACTGGCTGCAACTGTTTGGGACAGGGAACTTAATCCCAGTCCCTCACTGGAGACCAATTTGTGAGGTGGTTTGATGGAAATCCCTACCCCCATCTCTGGCCCTGGTTCTCCCGTACCCAGCAAATAGCCTAATTGATTTATGGTTAACCAAGGAGGAGGGATGGGGGGGAAGGACTGAAATGTCATTTTCTCACTTCTCTGTTGGCCTGAATGTCGATATAAAGTGCCTACAATGTAGCGTAGCCACTCTCCTGGAGTCAAAGTAAACTACTCTATATGTGACAGGATAATCTTTATGTAGGGTGTACCTCTGGCACATTTATTCCTGGCTGACAGACATTGTCTGGCAGTACTCAAGACTGAACACGGAGCAAATTCTAGAGTTAGAAGGACTGCATACAAAGTCAACTGAAGCGTACCCTATACCAGATGTAAATTGAGGCAAAGATACATCCACTTATCTCACAGGTGTTTGCTTTCTGCCCAGAATGATAACATGTTTGCCTGATGGGGTGAAATCAAAGTTTAACATTCCCTCAGATTGGGCTGCGCCGCGCTGCTATTCTTTGCTGGAACCGACATTAACTCTGCTCCACAAGCAATGGGGCAGTGGCTCGGTTCAGTCTGTGGTAATATTGGATTTAAATGTTGATTTCGAAAACATTTTTTCTTTCCAGACAGACGGAATAAGAAACCAACAAGATAAGAACATAGATTTGTGGTCTTTTAATTTCCCTATAGCCTAATAACATTGGACACTGTCCACGCTTTGTAGCTCGCGGCCAGTTATGACATTCCAACAGAAAAAAATGCAATCAAACTGATTTTGTTGCTGACGCTTGCTTGTTACATTCTGTTTGGAGGGTGTAATATGTAAGTTGCATGCCTCCCAATACATTAGATTTCTCTGCGCTGGACACATTGCATTACCTCTAGCTTTTTTTTTTTGTGAACCCCCATCCTTAAAGTTCAAACTGCGCCTATGATGTAGGAAATATTGGGAAAACACTATTTGACCAACTATCGGAGTAATGCAGATTAATTTAGGAGTAGTTCCAGACATGACTGAACACCAATCTCTTGGGATATGTTTTTATGTATTAAGCACATTAACAAATTCTGATTACCTTATAAGTCCAATGACTTTTGATTGTGGTACCGGGTCTTGACAAAACTATCTGACACACCACATAAGGCATACTAGTGTGTCACAAATGCTTAATTGAGACATCCCCCACTCTGCATGCAAGGGGACACTTGAGACCATTTATTGAGGCTTGTGGGGCTCTAGGAGTCCTCTCAGTTTCCACCAGCTGAAAAGGACTTTCCAGCGAGATAGGAGCAGGCTGGAAAGCACAGCCAAGTAAGAGCCAGGTTTTGGACTCCAGGCCAAAAATGTCCCCAGCTGCTTCCACCAAGCAATATGCAGACCCAGGTGTTCAGGCAAGATTTGAAACCCAAGCCCAGCAGTTTAACTGTTCCGCAACCCCCAATCCCATATCTTCCCTCTGTTTACCCCGCCACAAGGCTCCTTACCCCATTCTTTCTGGCTGAAGCAAAAAAAGTAGTCATTGAATTGCATACATTTGTTGCACATGTCAACACAGTGTACACTCTTTTCATTCTTATACTCGTGTCTGAAATGTGTTTTATCATAATAATTATTCTGTGTTACTTCTGTCTTTGATAGATAAGTATTTAGTGAAGCACTGGTACCTATTTCAGCCCATTCTCATTCCCAACTTGTCAAATACGGCAGCTTGGTCAGTGGCCCTAAGCGTCAAACTATGACGCTCTACGTGGCCGTAGTTAAAATGAAAAGCCAATGTTGACTTATTTTAACCCTCTGAGACCCACAATAGACCCGTTTTTGTCTTTTTTAGGGGGATACTGGGGGTCTTTAGGGGGAGAAAGCAGGTCAACAGTAGATGTCACCTAGAAGTGGTGTCTAGTCATAAATCAGTCATAAACATTAATTAATTAATTGATAGAATTGATGGAGACCGCTGTTTGTGCCCCGTGTGTTAAGTTTCACTTTCACGCTAAAATCAATTAATTTCCCCTTATTGCAATGTTAATGTTCACTTTCCAAATGTATGGTTTTAAGCCCAAACATGTTAATTTTTCCTAAACATAACTAAGTGGTTTTGTTACCTAAACCTAAAGAGCCAAGGGGCGTGACAAAGCTGCAGTATGTGACAAGTTGGGATGAGAAAGTGTTGGACTCACTGTGTGTGTGTCAACTACACAGAGTTTAGCTGCACTTCTACTGGGGCCTATGTAGTTGTGGCATCACAACCTTACGGAAGTCCTGGCGGCTCGTTCAAAGTCACAGTTTCTGAATACTAGCTGTGTGCATTTTTCCATGGATTGAGCGTTTTGATACTTTCACAGTATTTATAGAGCACTTAAACCTGCTTTATAATAAAATAAATAAAAAAAGACATGGAAATCTCACTTTCTACAATATGGGACCTTTAAGGCAGCCAGAGAGCTGTATGTCAGAGCACCAGAGCATTGCCTATATCCACAGGTTTGATACATACCATTTTAACCGTACAGTAATAGACTTTTACTGTCATAAAGTGCATTGAAGGAATGCCAAAGAAAACATCAAATCTTGAATTATATTCATGTATATCAATCCAAAATCAAAACAAGGGTAAGTATAGTGCTGAAACAAAATTCAATAGCATCTATCATGTTTCCACTTGTCAAAGAGACAACTATGACTCAATAATATTTATTAGGAAATTAATTTATTAAAGAACACCTATTATGGATTAGTGCTTTTTCCCTTCCCTTTAGTGTGTTGTATAGTTTTTTGTGCATGTAAAGGGTCTGCAAAGTTACAAAGCCCAAAGTCCACGCCAAAGGGAGTTACTCCACAGAAACACTGCTCCTGAACTGCCTGAAACGCCTTGTTTGAAGTCCCGCCTTTTCTTACGTAACTTGGTGATGTCATCAAGTAACACATTAGCATAATACCTGGCCAGCGGCTGGTTTGGCACGCCCTCAAACAAAGCTAGTTAGAGCGTAGCTTGAGCGGACTCCGAAGAGTTTGGTTCAATTGACCATGTTTTTTGAACATTAATAGTAGAAACCCAAAATACAAGTATGCACCTAGGTCCTCTTTAATTTGGAGACATCTCGATACTAAAACACAGCTGCCAGCCAATAGCTAACACGGTGCCCCTCCCTGATTAATGCGAAGGAATACAATTAATTGATTCATGCAGAGAAATGAAGTAATTCCAGAGCATGAGTTACTTATTCATGTATAAAACATTCCATTTGGAATTAGTTGCATGTCACAAGTTGAATAAGGGAGGTAGTTAAATGTATGTGTGTGTGCGCGTGTTTGTATTAAAGGGGGGAATTAGGTTAATGAGAAAAGTTCACACAAAGTCCAACCTCCCTGATTCCATCTTCAGCTTGTAACACAAAGGCAGGCAGAGTCCACATGCAGTTGCAGGGAAGAAAGGCGAGGTGACAGGTTCAAAAGTTCAGGCACTGCTTTAGACTCACTTTGCATGCCACTACCATTCGGCACACCCTGATACTTTGGAAATGTCAGGGGGAACCTCATTTACTGTTCTGTATCAAGCTCTGGGTGGCAAGAATCTCCACAGGGGAATACCAAAATGGGAATGAGAGGAGAGGGGGTTGATGTTACGAAAAAAAAAAAAAAAAAAAAGAAGCCCTGTGCCTTCCACGTACTCCCTGATGAATTTGTAAAACAGATCCACGATGTGTCACAGAAGACAAGTTGTAGCACGGCCCCCTTTTCAGATGCGCTAATCTCTGAATGGTTGTTTTCATCACATGAGATACCATGAAATCAATTCCTTCACCTGTGACCTCTTCATGCTACGGGTTATTTAAGTGTCACAACAAGGAAAATAAAATATAAAATTCTCTGGACAGAGCTCATTCCCTACACAATGCTAAACTTAGACTGCATAAAATTATTTTTAATGTGTACCCATGGCTGATAAACTCCAAAGACCAAAGACCCCTGGTAAATTCAGGCAGTTCATACATCTTTCTACGTGCATATTCAAGTCAAGTCAAGTCAATTTTATTTGTATAGGTGGAGCTTGTAAAGAACAGCGTGTAACAAAATAATTAGGTCTGTCGATTGATTAAAATATTTAATTGTGATTAATCACATTAATGTCAATAGTAAATCGCGATTTGATCTGTTCAAAATGTACTTATATTCTTATCTCTTATCAACATGGGACAAATATGCTTGCATTATGCAAATGTATGTATGTATGTATTATTGGATATCAATTAACAACACAAAACAATGACAGATATTATCCATAAACTAAAAATAAAGTGGGCATGTCTGTAAAGGGGAGACTCGTGGGTACCCATAGAACCCATTTTCATTCACATATCTTGAGGTCAGAGGTCAAAGGAAACCTTTGAAAATGGCCATGCCAGTTTTTGCGCGCAAAATTTAGCACAAGTTTGCTAACAACCTCCTCCGCGGCAAGCTAATATGACATGGTTGTACCAATGGATTCCTTAGTTTTTCTAGTTGCATACTTCAACCATAAAATCACAAGTTGCATTAATGCATTACAGATATTAGTGGCGTTAATTAAAATTTGCGTTATAAAGTGCAACTGTTGTCACTATAGCACTATTTGTGTGTTGTAAACTGACTTTGACATGTACGTAATATGCAGATGCAGTGCATGTTAAGTGGCTCTTCAAGTCTGACCAACGCATAAAGTCAGCCTCTGCCATCAGTGTAGGAATGTGTGTGAATGGGTGAACGCTGACATGTAGTGTAAAACGCTTTGAGTGGCCGGACGACTAAAAAAAGCGCTATATAAATGCAAGTCTATTTTCCATTTAGTTTCTTAGGAAAAAGGATTTTTTGGGCCCATTTACGTGATGGACCCGGAAGTTGTAGTACCACCGTTTGGCCACTACGAAATGAAATAGATTTCCGTCGAAATATTTTTTCCCCGGGATGAATGTTCTGCAGGGTAGTCGGACGAAAATCTGTTCTTGGTGTGAAACGGCTTTAAATCTGCTGAAAATAAAGGTACATTTTGCTTTCTATTTCATTGAAATGCCAAGAATCCAAAGCAGGATAAATATGCATCAGAATTAATAAGCAGCATCAGAATCCAAATCGATCAAACTAAAAAGATAAAGAACTACTCCTCGAAAAAAAAAAAAAGGTATTTTTCTAACTTTTTTAAGCCTATTTTTATAACTTGTCAACACTATCTCAGGATCCAGACTGCATGCCTCGAGTCAATACAGTCACACACGAGGGCAGATGCGTGATTTAATCCAGGTGTGGACATGACATGTGTGTGAACATCTACATTTGTCTTCCTGTGACTTTGTGTTGAGTCTATATGTGGGAGAGAATCAGATGGAAAGATATAGAAGCGAGGAGGGAAAAGGAAGAGACCAGCCTGAGGTTTCCATTACTGTGCACCTCTGCAGCACGGAGGGGCCTTGCCACGTCACGGAGCTTTTTGCC
>CAKALG010020999.1:0-28433 GCA_916700815.1 Helicolenus hilgendorfi
TGCTCGGCATGCCTGTTTGCCCAGGATCGCCGTGGCGCTGACCCTTTGACCCGCTCACCCAGACATGTTGGTAAATGGCTCCTCTTCTGTATGCTCCTGAGATGCCATTGCCTTTTTTTACATCGCAGGACAGCGGAAACAAACTGAAATATAACTTAAGTTTGTCATAACACAGTCTCTCCAAATTAGAAACACTATTTCTAAGCGGATAATAAATAAAAATAAATACATTACAACAACTCCATAAGGTGAAATACAAAGCAATAACCTCACACAAATGCTACTGCTTTACTCTCTCCCTTAATTTGGATTTTTTTTGCTGCTTTTGGGGGATAAAAAGAACAAAGTGACGTTAAGGTAAATAGACAGAAGGAGAGTCAAATGGTCAGATGAGTTTGAGCTAAACTGTAGAGACTCCAAAGTGGCCAGGAACCGGTGGAAAGAATCGCAGTGACAAGCATCAGCTGACTTCAAGGTGTTTAAGTCTAACACGCAGCGTCAGCCTCTTTGTCTCTCACCGCCTTAACTCCCACAGTCATTTCCTCACTTTTTAATTTCTGTCCCCCCTGCCAGCGCGGCATCAAAAGTGCACCCCCTGGAGACATGTGTAATTATTATGGTATTAGGCCAGAAAAAGAGCCATTTAGCCATGAGGAGATAAAAGCCAGGGGAACCTCTTTTACAACCGTCCTGGGACACTTGGTTTTAGTCTTTTGCAAGCACACACACACGTGCACTCACACACAACTACATATTAACACACATAATATGGTGCCGTACACACATGAAGAGCCCCTAACTGCAGGATTTTGGTGTTACGCAACATTGGAAACCCTAGCCCACATAGCAGTGAGTGACAGATTGATAGTGGCTGCTTTGGGAGAGCAAGTCTATGTTTGCCCCGTTGTCATTTAGGCCTCTGGGGGGGAGTGGGCCTTGGAATGGTAAGGCCGTAATTATTGGGGTGATTCATTCCCCCTGTGTGCTCGTATAAGTGTGTGACAATGATGGAGCAGAGCACCGAGACGGAATGAGTGGCATTCCTCTGGACACGTTGGAGCTCGCTCTGTAATGTGTGTGTTTGTTTGTCATCACTTCAAATTCTATGGACGAGGGCTTCCTTCTTCGCTTTAACAGCCCCCCTCTCACCACAAGTCGCAGGCAGTAATCCACATACAAACAAGCGGCCACAATACGGCATCCATCTCACCGTCGAGAGGCAGTGTTGTAGGTGCAAAGCTGGAGTGCGTTCACAGCCAGGGTGCATTCTTGTGGTTTGACTGGGTTTCACTCAGCCGAACAACCGGTGGGGGGGGCACCAGTTAAACATTAGTCAGTTAAAATAAATGACAGGTTGTAGCTGACTTGTGTTAGGAAGTTCATTTAGAAATCATTGAGCCATGAGAAGGGGATTTGAGCTCGCCGGCCTTTCACATAACCACTAGTGTTTATTATTTGCAGCGAATGACACATTAAAGTCAATTACAGCAGTGTGATAGCACACTGATGTTGGCTGGTGAGCTGGCAATCAGCAACCCGGCATCAGCAGATGGTAGGTTGTAGAGGTGGGAATCACCAGAGGCCCCATGATATGATATTATCACGATACTTAGGTCACGATATGATCTTATTGCGATTTTAAACATTTTGCGATATTGAGTATTGCCATAGGATATATTGTGATGTGTAGTTGATTTTTTTAAATTTGCAAATAAAGCAGTTTGTCAACATCTTTTTCATCTAATAGGATACAGTTTTCACTCTGTTCATCTCAGAGTTTTCATTCACATATCTTGAGGTCAGAGGTCAAGGGACCCCTTTGAAAATGGCCATGCCACTTATTCCTCGCCAGAATTTTGGAGCGTTATTTAGTGTTCTTCCCGAAAAACTAAACTGACATGGTTGACACCAATCGATTCCTTAGGTTTTCTAGTTTCATGTATATATTGTGTATACATAGGATATATTACTGAGCCCACTATAACCTCTGATAGACAGAATAGCGACTGGGCCCGCCAACGGTGTCAGATTGTTAAGAGGTTATTATTACACGGCTTTGTTAAATACTCGATTCTGATTGGTCAACCAAGGCGTTCTACGGTCTGTTATTTCTTTATAGCAGACCGTTGCTGTGTATAACAGACCGATGCTATGGGCGCAGTTCTGATGTCGGACTCTGGCGGACCATTTTTGTGTCAAATTATTGATTACTTAAATAAGTAGCCGTGTAATAAGCGGGATAATGTACAGCTAGCTGGTCATTGTCATGAAATAAACCCACACAGGCAGCTTACTGTGCATTATCCCTTACATAGTTTATATAATGAAAGGTTGATACTTGATGTCCCTGTATATATACAATATTGCCACTCAAAATATATCGCGATACTACGCTGTATCAATTTTCCCCCACTTCTAGTAGTTTGCATGCACGTGGTTAATCCTGGTTTGAAGTCAGTCTGCAGGAATGATGTGGTTCACACGCAGTGGAGACGGAAAAGTTGATCCCCCCTCTTTTTCATCCTCGTATCCCCACAAGAGCTTCATGAGAGCTTCAGCCAAAGCTGTGATTACACACACACACTTCCACAGGTACTCATACATAAACAAAAGGTGTATTTCTCCAGATTAGCTTTGTCTGTGTTTCCATCTTTGTCTGTCGGCCCGTCGCTCTGTCTTCATCCGTCTCTCTTTTACTCCACCTTTTCTCTTTTTTGACCTTTACAATGACAACTTAGAGTAGTTTTTTTGTGTATGTGTGTGTTTGCTTGCTGTGATTTACCATGTTGTCTTTGCCTGTGTAGGCCTCTGAGCTTTTGTCTGTGTGTGTGTGGTTCACAGTTAATAACCCTGCATAACATCAGGAAGATTGTGTTTTAGGGGTAGAGGGCTCTGTTTGCATTCACGCCCATCCCTAGAGACGTTTCTCGGCAGATTTATGGCCACTATTGATGATTTTAAAATAAGAATAGCCATCCATCCATCCTCCCCCACTTGGCATGTTCACCGTCTCTCACTTTCCAGAGAACACCTTCCTGTACGCTGTCTAGCTAGAAGTTGTTTAGGTTTCATCTGTTGCTTTGGGGATGCTGTCTTCTCGTCATTAGTGGGAGTTGTAGGGAGGGAAGGAAGGAAGGAAGCAGAGAGGACGGGACAGACAAAGAGAGATCAAGAGATGGGATGAGAGATTATTACAGCCGACTGTTGTGGAGCCACCGTGCAGTCTTGTTGTTCTTGTCTCGAGGGAGGAAGATGATGGCGATGGGTAATTTCAAATGCAGCCTTGAAAAGAGGCTACATGTCTGTATGTTTGTCCTTGTCTCAGTGTATGTGATAGAGGTGGTGGTGGTGTTGGGGGAGGCAATTCAGGGTTGGAGCAAAATTGAAAATTCACAAAGCTCTTTTGAGGTTAAGTGCTGCCAATCCACTTAGCAGCAGAGTGCTGAAGCAAGATGCGGATAAAAGCCTCTATTTCTCAATGTGTTTCTTGTAGGAATACACAAAGGCAACAGGATTGTCTTGAGCTTTTTTAGCCACGCGATGTACAAATCTGTGTCATAAAAAACAGCAAGGAAAAACAAGTGTTTTTGTGTCTGCCACAGAAATTGGCCTTTATAGTTACTCCTCTTGTGTCCAGCTGTTTTGATCATTCACGTATAGCGTGTGAGGAAGGGGGGGGGGTAAAACGAACAAAAGCGATGCAGGCGGAGATAGCAGCAGCGAGGATCAGACAGGCGGAGTACGTCAGGATTGAGGGATACCAATTAGGAATGGGGAATGTCATGGAAAATCCTGGATCGGTGGCCAAGGAGATCATTTTCCTGGCAGCAGAGAAGAAATCCTAACCCTTTCGCCCCTCCAACCCTAAACCCTCCATCTGACTGTTGGCTGGCAGAGCGTCCTCTGGGAGCCCCGCAAGCTGTTGCTTTTCAGACATCAACAGTTGCCTCAGCAGCAGTTGCTGAATGCACCCCTCCAAAGACACCCCGTCGTCGTCGTCCCCCCCCTTCCTTCACACACACACCCACACTTGGGTTCCATTACCACCTCATGTCTTTCCACACCACTGGCTTGGCCTGGTGTGGGGCAAGGAGAGAGTAAAACTACATGATATGTTAACTTGTTTGTCCTTGTGTTATTGGGGTATTTTTTGACATGCTTCTTCAAAATTACTGTACATGATTGTTCAACACTTCCCATGCTAGTGAGGCTCTATTTCAACCCTGTGAATGCACCTCTGACCCAGTAATTCTGGCTTCTTAAGGAGTGGTTTCACAAATATGACGGTCAAGGGACTCCTCTCTTATCTGCATCGCATAATGATATCCAGAAGACGGGGGTGACTTAAAGTTCACTGGGCCACTCCGTGTTTATATGTGTACACGACGTGTGTGAGCAAATTTACTCAGACCACCACCACAAAGGTTGGCCAAAACCACCGGCATTACTCTTCTCTCTTTTAAACGACTTTTCATGTCCAATCTCCTTTTTCCATCTGTCAGAGAACATTCCTGCCTGACTTTAATCTAGTTAATGGTTAAGCAGCGGTGGTTAACCTCTCCAGTGAGGCTGGTCACTGTTTGACAATGAGATCTTATTGCTTTAACTGGGCCGGGGGGACCTGGGAGACAGACAGGAGTGGGAACATTAATCCTCCATGCTGGGAAAAGGAAGAGGAGGAGGGGCAGTGCATGGAGGAGGGGAAGGTGTTTGTGTGTGAGGAGATACCAAATCAGTGCATTGTCATTTTTCAAATTTCTGCTTGTTGCATTTATACAGTCTTTTCAAAATAAACTTCCGTCTTCACAGGAAACAACTTTGTTATGTTTAAGCAACAAAACTACTTAGTTAGGTTTAGGAAAAGATCGACTTGATTAGGTTTAGGCAACACTCAAGTACAGAAGTTTCGGGCCAAAAACTACTTAGGTTTAGGAAAAGATCGTGGTTTGGGTTAAAATAACTCCGGAAGTGGCGTTACTTAAATACAGAAGTTACATGACAAATAATCAACGTTGACTTCTGGTTTCACACGGGGATCAAACACCAGTCTCCTGGGTGAAAGTCCTGTGTTTTTTGACCTACCCATCCACCCCGAACTCTTCCCTACGCCGCATTTGTCGCTCTTTATACTTCACGATTACATACAAAATGGTTTTGTAGGTATAGCTACGAATGCTGTATGAGAACAGCCTGACTGAATATACTTTTCAGCTTATGTCAGCGTTATGTGCGTTGCAATGACTTCATGTCTGTTTGTGTGAGAAAAAAGGGGGCTCCCCACGTTACCTGAGAGCTAGGCCAGAGTGTCATCACTAAACAGATCCAGTGTCAGTTTGTAGGGCTTCCAACTCGCCTAAGGACATAACTCCTCTTTGTTTTGTTGAGGTTTCGCTTACCTGAGCACCTCTGAAACGACGACCACAGCATGAAAGTTCCCTTCTCTCCTCTCTGCCTGTGTGAACTTGACTTTGAAAGAGTAGAGGAGTAAAGTTACCATGCTCTGACTGTTAATGTTCTCCTAAAGTCGCATCCTTTTCTTAACTTTAGTTTGAGTTTCTCTGTTCGTTACATTTCTCCCTGGAATTCACTTGTCGGTCTCTTTACCACGCCCTACTTTATGAACAGCTCTGTACATCATCACTTTTATCTTTTTCTTCTTTACATCTGTCTCTCTCTCTCTTCCTCTCACTTGTCTCACCCTCCATCCATCATCTGCCTCTCATCCCTGCCAGGGACAGACACGATATACATGCATCTTCCTGACCATGTGTTGTCTAATCATCACAATAGCCTGAACAGAAGCAGGGTCTCAAATCCCTAGTGATTCGGAGCAGTAGGGGAAGGTAATTGTTTTTTTTTTGTTTTTGACTGACAGTTCAGTTAATGACAATAATCAAGCCAGAAGACTCACAGTCACTTCCCACTGGTTTAACAATGTTTATAAAGTTGCATTGCGGCGGTTAAAGGCACTCAGGTTTCTTTTTGCAGATCCATTAAGCCAAGTGTATTCTTTCAGATTTGTTTTTGTTGGGAAATCCAAAGCTGGATCTCCTGTGTTGTTCATCAGTTACGTCCATATTCCGGTATACGAGGAGAGTCGAGTTTCATTTCGATTCAGCCTTGTAGGAAAAAAAAATCAAGCTAACTCCCGGTCCATATGAATATTTAATCCAAAATCAATGCCTTTCAATTGGGTTATGACTCCATTGGGCTAAATGATTTCCAATTACATGTCGGTGCAATCTGCAGAACAACAAACGTGATGGATAGTTATTGTGGGGATAATGTTGGACTTACAGAGTGCCTAACTGATTTAGCTTCTTGTTATTAAGGGATAAAGTCATTATAACCCCAGTGTTTTGCCTCGGGAGCATCTTGCATTCTGTCCAGGGCATGTTGCAGCAGCAAGACTAAATTTAGTTAACAATTATTCCTACTGAATGATCATCAAGCAGAAGTCCGCTGAACATACTGTGCTTGTGACTTCAGTGGAGATTGGGCCTTTTCCTGGCCGCCTCACTGAGTGCTGAGCAGAGGCTGAGAAGTCTTGGACCGGCAGCTTGGAGGTCCCCCTTTGATCCCGTTCCCCACTCACATCACACACACACTTCAGGATTTGTCTCCGTGGAGAATGATGAAAGATGCACCGACTCCACATGTCAATTAGCAGTTGGGGAGTGTGCGCTGCACTGTGTGTGTGTGTGTGTGTGCCTGTCCATTGAAAGCAGTGTGTGAGGGTGGGGTTGGTTAATGGCAGGGGCAGAGAGGACACATGTTCAATAATAAGGCCTGACAAAGGGGGACAGGCAGAGGGAGGGAGGACGGGAGGATGATGGAGCACTCAGTATGTCACTGCTTTTCATTATGTCTTGCTTCTGCTTACGTCTGGAAATCAATATCATTATATTATGAGGAATATTTTACCATATTACAACAATATATCAACGTATGGCCAGTCACATATAAAATAATGAATTGAATTTCTTTCTTAGCGTAATTATTTTGGACTACGGCTGCAACTAATGATTACGTTCATTATCGATTAATCTACTTATTATTTTCTTCTTTTAAAGGGATAGTTTGGGTGTTTTGTAGTGGGTTTGTATGAGGTACTTATCCATGTGTATTACCTACAATAGGTGACGGTCAGCACGGCCCTAGCTTGGAGAAGCAGACAGGAGTTACTGCACGGAAGCAAAGCAATGCACTGCTGTGGACGGGGACGGCAGCAAAGCATATTTTAGCCACCTAAAAGAAATGCCCACCTAAAACAACTGGCGAAAATATTCGGAACATAGCGTACACTTAAACAAATATTGATTTTTTTTAGGTGAGCCTTTCTTTTAGGTGGCTGAAATACATTTTACCGCTGGCCCCGTCCACAGTAGTACATTGCTTTGGTACTGTGTGGTAACTCCTGTCTGCTCCTCCAAAGTGGGGGCGTGCTGACCGTCATTTACTGCAGGTATTACACTGACTATGGATAAGTACCTCATATATCCCCACTTCAAAACACCTGAATTATCCCTTTAAGACAATTGTTTGGTCTATAAAATGTCAAAATACACTGAAAAATATTCCTAAAACCCAAGTTTTCAAATGTCTTTTGTCGTCCGACAAACTGTCAAAAAAACCCAAATATTAATTTTACAGTGATGCGAAACATAATGGACCACAATTGAGACACATGGAATTCATAGATTATAAAAATTGTTGCCAATCAATCTTCGGTTGACTGACTGTTAATCGACTAATCGTTGCACTTATAATTTGGACCATTTTGTAAAACAACATAATATAATCTACCATCCCAATATGATGCCATTGGAAATCAATGAACTGTAATACTGAGGTATCACTCACTGGTAAAGCAGCATAGCTCAACTGCATTGCGATTTATCCTGTGCGTCCTGGGCTTAGAGACTGCATGAGCTAGCTCACAAGAGGTATACTTGACTGATATACTCAATGTATGCATGATTGTGGCTTTTCTTTATGGGCTGGCCTCAAGTGTTAGAGGCAGCATGAGAGCCAAGTGTATTCCACTCAGCTGTGTTCCTGTCAAATCATAAAGTGCCTCACTTCATACATGCTATAGCCTCGTGACTCCTCTCTGCAGCACCTTTTTAATGTATTTTTTAGTTCTCTCTGCACCTGAACAAGGCCACATTGTTAAGACATTCCTGCGGGCTGTCGGAATGCAGGTATTAATACTGGGCTGATTACCCACACAGCAGTGAGGGAGAAGGAAAGGAAAGGAAGGAAAGGAAGGAGAGAGAGGAGGTGTAGAGTGAAGGGAGTGGAGGCATAGTGAAAGGGGGTGCCTGACGACGTTTAAACCATGTGTGTGATTATGCATGAATACATGTATGTAAGGTGCTTAAGTATGTCAACGTGTGTGTCCATCGACATACTTGTGAGAAAGGGTGTATGAATGTGTGTCTGGAATGTGTACCCTATTAACTGAACCAACACTGCAGTGTGTGTGTGCATGTGACAAATCAGAGAGTTAGCCGCGGATGTGGGACAGGACCCGGCTGTGTGTGTGGGCACTCGTCACTTGGAGCAGTCGGGGCTGTTGGGAGCATGTGAACATTTACTCCAACCCCAACGTGAACTGGAATCCGGACTTAACGGAGGTTATAAATAGGTGTGTGTATGTGTGTCCAATCCCACATTGATGGCAGTACCAGCTGGTGATGGGACAGTGGTGGAGTTGTAGGCGAGCCCACCGGGACACGTGGGAGGGCCTCACATTCACATGCCTAGAGCCACCTCTTGTTAGAGGGTCTTAATGGTTCCAAGAAGTTAATGTTTTTGGCTAGGAATTGGGAGATCAAGCTTTTATTTCCTGTATTTTAATGTAACAGCAGCTTCACTGTTTCCTTTATTTCTCGAATTGTTCTCATCCCTCTATTTCTTATGCTTTGTCTTAAAGGGACAGTGCGTAGGATTTGGCGGTATCTAGTGGTGTGGTTGCAGATTGCAACCAACTAAATACCCCTCCGCTCACGCCTCCATTTCTACGACTGCGGTAACGTGAGCCGCAGAGTGCAAAACTGTGGCAATGCCGTTCACCTCGCTCAGTGGTCATCCTTACCATCGTAACACTACTTTAGGAACAACGGAAGTCAGACGGCGGCTAGCGGTAACACGGTTTTGCACTCGGTGGCTCACGTTACCGCAGTTTTAGAAGCGTGTCGGAGAACTACGGTGGCCTTCAGGTAACGTAAAAACGTGAAAGGCTCTCGCTAGAGCCAGTGTTTGGTTTGTCCGTTCCGGGTTACTGTAGAAACATAGCGGACTCCGTGAAGAGGACCTGCTCCCTATGTAGATATGAAGGACTCATTCTAAGCTAACAAAAAAACACAACTCTAAATTTCAGGTGATTATACACTAATGAAAACATAGTTATCTTATTCTATTTCTTCTAATGGATCCCCCGAAATGTTACTCACTGTCTTAAATCGGTGGTTTCTTTCCCTGTTTGCATTGTGTCATATTGTGGCGCCATGATTGTGGCCCCTGGTTCACCAGCTGGTGGTATTTGATCCAGGCTGTCAGATTTGGAGCCTGCTCTCCTTGGCAAGGAAGTTAGCTGGTTAAAGCCAGCCAAAAAAATCTACCATCCACTGCCTACACCCTTGCCTGTAGCCCCTCACCCACACACACTCCCTACCTCGCCCCATCTGTTTGTGTGTGTGTGTGTGTGTGTGTGTGTGTTTGGCGCTGGTTTAGGGCCAGTTGGTATAACGGTTCAGGAGAGCATCAAAGCCGGGCCCACCATCGGCATGACGGGGCAAACAAAGTCAAAGTTCGGTGTGCAGCGGTGACCCCTCGCTAATGCTAACTTCACAGGTAGATCACTGAGAGATGCTACATGCGAGGTGCAGCTTGAGGAGACGTGGGCCTTATGGTTCCATCGCTACCAGCCAAACAATGGCATGCTTGTCTTCCTGTGGCTACCCACCTGTTCTCTCCTCCCTCGCTTCGGCTGTGTCCAAGTATCCGAACAGGACCTCCTGTCCTACATCCAACACTTTCTCCTTCCCCCATCCACACTGTGCTTCTTTTTCTTTGCCTTCTCCCATTGGGGAGGGTTAGCATTTTTAGCAGGACAAAGGAAATGGTGGCAGTGGCTGTGAAAGAGGAGACACAGCTGGACGGTCATGGACTCGAGATTGTGTTGCATGTTACAACACTGTCTGCACCTCTTTTCTCTCGGTGGCCTCATTTCTTCCTTTCACTGTCTCCTCACCCTTCCCTGTCTTTTGACTCTTTAACCTTCTTCCACTTCCTCTTGTGTTCTTGGTTTCACTACTGCTATCACTACCGCCACCCCCCCCCCGAATTCGCTCATTCGATTTCCCATGCCACATCCCCCTGTTTTTCTCTCTGCTGTTTCTTTTTTTCCTATTTGTGTCAGTCTGTTCCCACTCGACTATGTGGTCAGATCCCCTGCAGTGGATTATCAGTCAGTTGACTCACAGAGGGCAGCCAAAGCCTCCAGTACAAACACGAGACAATATCCAAATGATTGGCTGCTTGGCTGTGGACCGTGGAAACAAGCCTCCATATCAGCTTG
Source organism: Helicolenus hilgendorfi (assembly GCA_916700815.1). Lineage (NCBI taxonomy): Eukaryota > Metazoa > Chordata > Actinopteri > Perciformes > Sebastidae > Helicolenus > Helicolenus hilgendorfi. The sequence goes on from CAKALG010020999.1 coordinate 10,586, forward strand.
AGCCAGGCTCGGTCCACAGGTCTGCCCATAAACCATATTAGCCAGTAACACTGACACACCGCAGTGCTTCTGTTTGTTTACAGCAGCTGCTTTGGGTGTAGGAGTACAATCCATAATGGAACAAATTATCAGATAAATACAGAAGCTGCTCTCGTTGTTTTCACATAAGGTTATTATGCATGTGGGTGGGAAGAGGAGTTTGAATTGCAGAAATCAGATTTTAGTAGCTAGCGAGGGCATCACTGAGTTCAGGAAGTTTTGTTTTTGCTCAAGTTTTGAGTCCTCACTTCCTGCGTCTGTACTGAGAAAAACAATTTGGACAAATTGTGCCAGTTCCCTGCCGTAAGCCTTTACTTTGTGCAGATAAGATGGCTGTCTTTTTATATTTACATCTCGCTTATGCCGGGCATACACTGTACAATTTTAACAGAGCCACGAGCCAATTCCCCAACGTCAGTGTTTTTTTTTCCTTCTTTATTTACAGTAATCCAATTCTGTACTGTCCACGTCTTCCTTCTCCATATACGCTGGCGCCTACTTTTTTTATATGTTTCAGCAGACAGGATGGCAGAGATGATCAAGGCAGCATGTTTCTGCCTTGTTAACATTGTGACTCATACAGACGTTGTTAGCAAACAAACTTTACCTACCTAGGAGCTTTCAAACCAATCTTTATTGACAACTGTCAACAGCCAGAACTGTCCGCAGGAGCCCACGGGCTGTGTTTTTTTTTCTTCTATTTTACATGTACAGTGTGAGCACTCAGGTCATGGCTGGCGATCACATAAACCAGCATATAAATCGCGAGGCTTGGCTCTACAATGATCCACTCATACAGTAGGAATAGGAATCATACAACACATTTCTAAAATCGTTCAGTGTATGCCCGGCTTAAGTGCACATTTTGTGGCATAGCTTCCATATGTGGCCACTTATTTGCAAAAAAATGTTAAGAATGAAGCAACCAGTTGGTGTTATTTATGACAACAGAGGGTGATGAGCATCTGGGTTCTCGTATACTAAATGTATGTAATGCCTCTTCAATCTGGGGAACAGATTTTTCCCCCCGATCCACCGGGTCTTCCGATCCCATCTGCCTTCACTTGTGCACGGCTGAAACTTAAGCTGGAGTGTTACCTCCGAGTGTTACCTCCATGTGTCTCCCAGCCACCTCCGCCTGTAGTTCACAGCTCATTATTGAGATACCAGGTTTTTCTGCCCCCCAGCTACCTTTCTGCTCGGAAATGGAGAGCTGAAGTCATGGAAAATTCTGGAGCCCTCCCGGCGATGATAGACGGCATCCACGTCTCCTGTCCGTCAACTTGGCTTACTCTCTTCCACATTCCTCAGCTCACACTTCTTTAGTTCTTCTCACCTCCTCCTGGTTTTGACAGACCCCCCTCCTCCTCCTCTTTCCTGTCCTTTCCCTTCTACCCTTACTCTACCATATATACCTGTAAGGACACGCTTCTGCCTGCCTCTGCAAACCCTTCTCAAACGCCCTCCCCACCATAAATGTCAAAATTCGCCCAAGGGCCCCCAACCAACCCGACTGCAGAATGTGTGTAATTCTAACCCAGGCATTACAAAAAGCTTGCTGTTCTCAAATGACATTTAGGGACTAGAGAGTCAGCGGACCGTCTTTGAGGAAAAACTCACATTGGTGACTCACTTCATAACAACGAAAACAATTCTGGAAATGTAAATTGAATAGCTTACTCATACTCTAGTATTCTGTGCCTTTGGTTAAAAAAAAAAAAAACATCTTTCATGAACAGGCCTGTGATTTTGGACACAGTGTTATGAATAATGAATGAATGATGCTGTTGGGAGGTCCAGCTATACGCCGCCGCTCCCACCTCCGCCGCCGCCTTTGAGTTCATCTAATTGAAACAAGTTCAATAGCATCATGTCTGCTTTTATCTCCATCTTGAGTCCTCTCTCTTTCCATCCCCCACTCCTATAATGAAAAGCACGGGCTGACAGCTATGAATAGAGTCATATGATGATCACAGATGTAATAGACGGGATGCATTTCATTTCACCCCACCCTTTTCATTTTTCTTTCTCTCTCTGGCCACTTTCGTTAAATTCAAACGAAATATTTTAATGATTTCCTTTTTCTTGTGTCACTTTCAAAAAATAGCTAAAAATGCGAAGAACGCTGCAAGGCAGTTTTATCTTTTCCATCTTTATCTTCTCCTGCCCACTGCCCTCTAGCTAACCTCACCCTTCTCTCTTCGCCGTACCATTCCCCTCCTCCTCCTCCCTTTTCTTCTCTAACCACCCGTCCATGCGCTCTCCCTCCCTCTACCTTCGTATTCGCTCAAACATCTCTACATTGTTACCAGATGCTTGGAGATGGAGGAGGTGGATGAGTTGGTGCCAGGGTAGCGGAGGTGCTGATAGCTGAGCTTCAACGCCCCTACGAACTTCCAGAAGCCTCCTCCTTACACACACGCACAGAGATATACACGCACGCAATTATCCTGCTTGGCTTGCCACCATCTGATGCTTTATTTCCTCCATTATCCAAAACAGCCAGCACTTTCAACGCCTACCTTGACCATCTGCTTCTGTAAACACCTACAACAAGACTCATCTACTTGGACAGAAACCAGAGTTTTCTTTCAGGCTAAAGCTTGGTGAACAACGTTTTATGTAAGCCAGGGCAAAACTATCCCCAAACTTATGCTTTAAAGTGAAGTTTGGGTGTATTGAAGTGGGGTTGTATGAGGTACGTATCCATAGGAGGTGTATTTCAGATGACGGTTGGCATGCTCCCAGCATCGAGAAACAGACAGGAGTACCTATTTAAGCCTCACTTTTAGTTCCGTTCCCTGTCCGAAAGGACAAGGAAAGGGCTGTCTGACGGCAAGATAAAACGGTGAAAATATTCTATATATAGCGTATATTTAAACGGATATGGTTTGTTTTTAGGTGAGCCTTTCTTTTAGGAAAATACTTTTTTCTACCGTCCCCGTCCACAGCGATGTATTGCTTTGCTCATGTGTCGGTACTCCTATCTGTATCTCCAAACTGGGGGTGTGCCGACCGTCATCTACTGTAAGTAATACACCTACTATGGATAAGTACTTCATACAACCCCACTTCAAAACACCCACACTATCCCTTTAAGTCAATTGTTGGGTCTATAAAATATCAAAATATACTGAAAAATACTCCTCACAGATTCCTTTAAGGCCGGTGTAAATGCATAGACATGCACAAAACGTCACTGGTTCTCTATCTTAGCATGGTACTAGCTCTCCAGGACACACTCTATTAATTAAAAGGGGAACAAACCTCTCTCCATACCGTCTGCCTCTGTGGTATGCAGTAGCCATGATGATTAAAGTGATCCGAGAAAGAACACCCTGACACACTCCTTTTGTATGCTTCATTTTTCCCTTTGATCTCGGTATGCTGGCGATCAACATTGTGTCTTCATGCCAGTTTTGCCACATTGGCTTTTAATACTCCCTCGCTTCCTATCAGCGTCTGACATCCTTGTAATCTCTGCCTGTCAGACTTCGTCTCCTTGTCATCACCGTTTTTCTTGATATGGTATCTTGGCTGGACACGTGGCTTGTGTGTTTGCAAAAGAATGGAAGCACAGAGGTGCAGTATCTTAGGTGAATGAAAGCGATCCTTTTCTTGATGTGTTTGTGGTCAGTGGTAGCTGTAATTGACAAAAGGAATTTCAGTTGAACTGAACGTATCATATATCATACAATGCTTTGTATGATATCTTATTCCTGATTTTTTTGTGCGTTTTCCTACGAATGATTAGCAACACTTGGCGCATGTGTCAATTTCTGCTTGTTACACACAAACAGTCTTTTCAAAATAAACTTCACAGGAAACAACTTGGTCACGTTTAGGCAACAAAACCCCTTAGTTAGGTTTAGGAAAAGATCATGGTTTGGGTTAAAATAGCAAGGGAAGTGGCGTTACTTAAGCACAGAAATTATGTGACAAATAAATCAACGTTGACTTCTAGTTTCCACCCTGACCTTCTCCTTACGCAGGCTGTGCTCATACACTGATTGTAGCTGTACCTATGAAAAGTAAAGGCACTCTATTCATATATATATATCCCACAAAATCACTTTGTAGGTAATCCATGTAATTGTGGGGGTGGATGGGTGGGTCAAAAAAAAAAACAGGAGGCCGGTGTTTGTACCTCGTGTGAAACCAGAAGTCAACGTTGATTTATTTGTCCCGTAACTTCCATACTGAAGTTATGTCACTTCCGGAGTTATTTTAACCCAAACCATGATCTTTTCCTAAACCTAACTAAGTAGTTTTGTTGCCCTAACCTAAATAAGTACTTTCCTGTGAAGACAGAAGTTTATTTTGAAAAGACTGGATCGGAAATTGATGTTGGACATTCGTAGGAATTGATTTTGTGGGACATATATACAAATTACAGTTTTGTAGGTATAGCTACGAACAGTGTTTGAGAACAGCCTGCATGGCTGCAACTGTTAATTATTTTCACTCTCGATTCATCTGTGGCATACTTTTTAATTAATCGATTATCAAAATTGTTGTCAATTCATTTTCTTTCAATCGACTCTAGCAATCCTGTCAGCTGAAAAATAACCACTTTAGTTTTAACTTTCTCTGAACTGCATTCCTTCCTTATAGAGGAACTGTTATTATTGCTGCATTCTTGTCTTGTTAACCAGGTTGGTTTTCAGTGGCCAGTAAAAGAGGTAGGTGTCAGTAACCTAGAATAAAGGGGCCTACAATATTGATGAAATGTCAGTGGGAAACATAGACCTTAAAGAAGTGTAAATTTGCTTTATTTAAATCAGGGTGAATGATAGTGTATGTGAGTGTGTGTGTGTGGGTGCGATTGGAAGCGTAACCCAAAGGGTCACGGGCCCATCTGGTGTGAGATCTCATGGGAGGCCAACAGCGTCACACGCCAGCGTATGACCTTGGGTATGTACACTTCAAAGGAGAGGAGGAGTTGATGGTATTTTTGTCCTGTGTGTTTTCCTGAAAAGCAGAAACATGGGCACTGTGTGAGAGAGAAAGAGAGCGAGTGTTTGGCCGGAAGGTAGAATGTGGCTGAGGCATTTTTCAGTCTATTACTACGTCTAACCTTTTCCCCTCTCTCCCCTCACCCTCTCCTCCCACCACTCGTCTTTGTTTCTTTCCCCATCCATGACGACGTCCCACTGTTTTTGTCTGTTTGTTTTTGACTTTGCTGTCTCTTCCAGTAAACCCTCCAGCCCTTACCTGCCTCAACCCCCCAACCCCTCCTCTCCTTCCACACATCTTCATCAGCCCACAGTGTCTCTATCTTCCATCTCCTGGAGTTGCACGTCTGTACAGGTTGAGACACGTGCTGTTTTGTCTCTCTCAGGTTTCACACATTCCAGATATTATCACTTGGCTCCGGTTAGCTTAGCTGATAGCCATCTAGACGGGTGGGGAAGTCAATCACTTAGCAGACAATGACGGACGGTGGCCTCGGTGTCAGGCCTGGTGCCCACAGAGATGAAAGGCCTGTGCCTGGCGTGGCCTTAACAGGATGATACGTATATCATGTTGGGCAACTTTGTTCTCCTGTCAGTTATATTTTCTATTTTGCTCTGCGGAGACACCAGACGAGCGTCACTGGAATCAGTCAAAAATAAATATTGAATATTTAAATCGTAGCTTCATTTCCCTAATTATTTCATCTGTTGTCTCCCATTTCTTTTCTAATCACATCACCAGCCGAGCAATGAATACTAAATTAATGAAGCATTAATGAATGTGCAAAATGTACTGGGTAGCAGATTGGAATTTTATGAGGATTGGAATAATGTACCTCCTGAAAGTCTCTGGTGAGCATTGATGTGTAAATGAGTCAGACATTTTTGGTGCGACATCCAGAAAAAATGTGAAGTTGGCTTCGTAGAAAAAAAAGCTTGGAATTGAGATTATTCATGGCTGACATTTCCTCTAGTTTCATTCTGTCTTTTTCAAGCTCTCTCTCTCTTTTCACAGCCTTCGTTTTATCAGGTAACTGGAGGACAGTGTTCTTATTGTCTGTTTATTTCTGCGTCTGTGCGTGCCCATGTGTATCTATCCACCTCTAATCCAGCCTCGGGCTGCTCCTGTCCCCTGCAGGCTCAATGTCAGCAGCCCGACTTTGATGTCAAGCCACAATTTATTTGTCTGTCTCTGCGGACCCCCCTCCTGTCCACATAATGTCAGGCAATCAATAATAATGTGACCTACCTATCTGCCCCGCCTGCCCACTGCTTTAGTTATTCACCCCCTGGCCTGCACTGTTACAATCTCTGACCTGCCCCTGACAAAAAAAAACCTCTCCTGCCCTTACTTCCCACTTTTACCAATAATGCCTGTCTAGCTATGACAATAACCTCTATGTCTGTTACCGTGGTAACACACAGCCCCCCTGAAGCATAGACAAACCCCTACTCCTTTTGTTAAAAAAAATAGCCTGCTCCCTATAGAAACCGATCAAGACAGGGAGGGCTGAAGATAGATAGAGGGATGCATAAAGAAAGAGAATTAAAAAACAAGATGGATCAGCTGTTTGTTCATGAATATGTTTAGTCCGCCCAACCTCAAACCCGGCGCTGTATTTCCGTGGAAGTAATAGAGAACGGGAGAAGACAGGTGTGCCATTATGGCGCAGATTAGCGAGGAATGCTGGAAGGTTAACACAGACGGGAGTTGGCGAACTCCAATGCATATTTGCGTGTGTACTCCCGAGCTCATATTCCCTCGGGTTTAAGTTAAAATATGTGCGCATAATACGTGATCTGCATGCCACTTATGATATGTGTGCTTGCTCTGTCCATATGCTGAATGATATTTGAAATATGCACACTGGGTGTGTGTGCATACATAGCTTTCTTCCTTGCCCTACCCATGTATGGTCGAGTCGGCCCCTTCGCTATCTCCTCGTCTCCAGCTTATCTGCCGGGCCTGTCTTGAAGTGTTGATGCAGAAAATAGAAACTACTTTGTGAGAATGCACTATCTTTGCCTTTGTAAAATATGCACCTCACATGCATGAGACACAAAAGATAATGCAGCATGACATGGGAAATGATGTAGGATGCTTTTAACCGTATACCACGAGGGCGTTTTATCTCTCTATAATGAGCTATCTGCATGAGAAAACTGTTGGCGGCACTTTGAGACATTTGAGGAAGCCGTCTGCATACAAATGAGCGTGTAGCTACTGTATCTATAGCTATAAATATATTAGCAGTGTGTGCACACACTGGTTTGTGTGTATTTTTCTCCTTGCAGCCACAGTGTGGTTGTTAGTGGGTCTCTCCAGTACCCAGCCTCTCAGCCAGCCATGTGGTCCCTCTCCACTCTAATTAAACTCACTGTGGTTCCAAACTCCAACCAGAAACACACAACCTCAGCGCCAGACTCTGTGTCAGCTGCTGCCAAGACCTGTACATTGGTGTGTGTGTGTCAGAGAGAGAAAACCGAGAGGGCTCATAACCATATTTACCTCTCATTTCACTCTGTCAAGTAATAGCGTAGAAGAGTCTGCCAAGGCACAAGAGGAGCAGCGAGGGGAAAAACAAATACAAATGTGGAAGAAGAGGAGACAAAGACAGATCTACAGGAGACAGTATATGCAAACGGATTGAGGGAAAATAGGGAGTTTAGTGGATTTAGAAATCAAGAAGAAGAAAGGGAGGAATGCAGGAGAATAGTAATTAACTCTGAATTATTCTATCTCCGAGGGATCAGGGGGATTAATGGCGGCTTTGGTTTGGATTCTGCACCTTTCGCTCTGTTTCAGCATGGGAGTCTGGTTCCTCTATGCAAAACGTGTGTGTGTGTGTGTGTGTGTACCGCATGTGTCTCGCTGTACTCCAGAAGGCTCCGTGTGTCTGTGCCAGTGGGCTTGTGACCGTATCTGCCAGCCAGCCAGCCAGCGATTTTTGTGTGTATTGATGTGTGACTTTGTACCCCCCACTTACTGAAGTTCACCCAAGCATTATAAGTTAATCCGCCATAATAGGCAAAAAGACAGAAAGTGGGGGGAAGTGGTAGTTAGGTGGGGTGGGATAAGGAACAGGGGGGTGGAAGGTGGGGCATCAAAAGGTATTGGGAGTGTGTTTCCATGTGTGTGTGTGTTTGAGAGTCTGCTGTGTGTGAGGTATGCCAGGCAGGAGACTACAGATTTAGGGCCAGACAGACCGTTCTAAATCTCCGGCTTATACGCTGTTTTGGGACAGCGAGTGTTGATAGCTCAGGCAGGCAGACGGCTCACGTCGTTCAGATGAAAATCATGGCTTTGACCGCCATCACCGTCGCAGCTATAAATCTACCCAAATGCGATAAGAAAACACTGATTTAAGAGGAAGACGGGGTGCAAACTTTTTTTTTTTTTTTACGAATGAATCATAGGAAGGGGTGAGAGACAATAAGTTGGAATCTAGTGGTTTGGCTGACACGTGGAGGTCAATGGTGGCAATGAATTAGCACAAAGAGAGAACAAAAAAAAACATGTGGTGAGGCTTTTTGTTGTGGGCTAAAAGTTATATCTTCCCAGCACACAATGAATGAGTTCACCTTTCCGCTGGGGTTTCCCGTATCTCTCAACCTCCCACTGAGTGTTGCCACTGTCAACACGGGCTGTTTGTCCAAGACGGGAGGGAAAGAGGGGGGAGGAGTAGGACCGGAGGGCAGGTGCACAAGTAATTTTGTGATGGCGGAGGAGTGGAGGTAGGTTTTATCCAGCCTGTCTGGAGGCAGTGACCCGTACTGTATATACACAGTGTCTCTGTATCTCTTGATTACGCTCTGTTTTCCATCTCTTATCCATTTCTTTTGTTTTTCACCGTGGCCTCGCTTCACTTTGAGATTTCCAAGCTCCTGTTAACATGCACTTGAATATGTTTTCAAAGAGACACGCTTTCATTTCCACACTCTTGTGCTCTTTCCTTTCTCCCTTGCTCTATCTCTCTGCCTCTATGTGTTCACCCCTTCCTCTCTATCCCTCTATCTGTCCCTCACACACGGGCTTTACCAGCCTGCTGAGCACGACGCTCTGCTTTTTTAAAAAACGGAGCAATGGACGGATAAGAAAACGTCAAAAGGGATAAGGGATGTAGAGAAAGGAAAGAATGGAGGAACAAATCAACGCGTACTCCAGTGGCCTGTTATCTCATTACAGCCGTACCGGCTTGTCACGCCCGGCTGACTGGCCCCCTTAGGAGCGCCCTAGCCCCCTTATAAGACCCCCTTTATTCAGCGAGCGCTCTCGTATTTCAGCTTGGGCACAAAGAAGGGCAATTCTCTCTGGTTCCTGAGCTGTCCGCACCAGATTTGTGTATCCTGGCTCAGCCAAGAAGGCACACAGTCGAACATACAACAGGGGCACGGCCACATACACAGAAACCTTGTTAGTCGCTAGTTATGAAATGATGCCCGCGGATAATGGAGGCTAATAGCGAGAGTGGATATCCATTTGTTCCGCCATTTTCTGCCTATTCCTGCCCTCTTGTCCCGTCCCATGTGGGCATTAGAAGAGGGCTTCAAGAGGCAACTGCTGTCAGCTGAAGTAGTGGAAATGGTGTTCCTCTCTCTGGCTTTTCTCCCTTTTTCTGCCAAAATGAAGGCTCATTAGAAGTGAGGGGAGGGCTGTTTCTAAATGAGATGGGCAGAGTGCTACTCAGCACTCCTACAGCGAGACAAGAGAGAGAGCCAGAGAAAGACATTGAAAGAGGACAAATCAGGGAGAGAAAATGCAGACTGTGATTTACCTCAAGTGGAACAAAAAAAAGGGGATGAAACCGCGTACAAGCAAGGACAGTTTCACCATTTCGATCAGATAAAAGCGAAGGTGGGAAAGTAAGAGTATGTCCACACCGAGTCCATATTTTTTGTGTGCGTTTTTATAATCCATCATCCCATATAAATCACACAGACGAACATTTTTAATACACGACAATAAAATGAAATAATTACATGGATGCAAAGGATAGTGCTAGTCCCAGACGGAGCTATTGAATGAATGAATGAATGAATGAATGAATGAATGACATTAGCAAGAAGCTGTCTAGAGCACTATAATCAATACTGTCTAATCTTTCCTACATCCTTTTGTTTTGCAACCATCCCTGATTCCAAGCTGTTCTGCAATCACCTGCCACAATCCATCTTTAAATTGCACATCACTGTATTATTTGATTTCTTATCGTTAAGTGCTTTGTGATGGGAGACGTTAATCAAGGTATCGTATGCCATTTTGAATGATGAATGAATGATGAAGTTTGCACGGACGGAGGCTCAAACAACCCACTTTTGGATGCGAAAAAACTAAGAAAGAATGTCATTTTTAAACGTGCAACAATTTCGGACGAGAAATGCGGACTTGGCTTGCAAAGGCCTTAAGTCTGGAAATGTCACTTTCCTGTGAAAATGACCATCCATCCCAACATATTCTGGTCTTTCTCTTTCTCTTTTTTTCAGTTAGCAAACTGATTCTCAGCTGGTTAAGCCTCTCCTTGTCGCTTGGTCATTTCTATAACTTATTTTGTGTTTTAATACAGACGAATTTGCAGTTCATAAATGCTACCTGAACCAGGCGAACAGTAACTCGCTGCGTCGCTGTACTCACATATTATGATCATAAAGTCATTTGACAAAGTAAACATGAATACAGCTCCACCTTTATTGACGCCATTATAAAACGAGTGATCATCCACTCTGGAGAGCATTTTTGAAAAGCTCAGATTCAGTCAATCTATTCATATAGTCATTTAATCTCAAGTAATCCACAAAAGGAGCAAAATCAGGAAGCGAGCTACAGTAGCATCTTGGTGTTGTTTACCCATAGTGCCTCTGTTCCCTCTCTTTGTTTACCTCAGCTTGCGCAGTGTGTGTATAACCCGTGCATCCAGGAACGGACCCTTTGTCAGGCCAACAAAACACCTGGGTGCTACAATTCAGCCTGAGATGACTAGTGGAGAAAAGAGGGTGACAGTGGGAGGCTGTGCGTTTGAGGAATGGAGCTGTTGAGATATGAAGGGCAGGCAGGTGTGTTTGTGCGTGTGTCTCCCTCTCCGTTTGTGAATGTAATCGTACTGTAAATAGGTTGCCTACTGTAAATAGAACATGAGACATTCACCCCTAGACTCATCAGTATTAAAATACACGTGGTTTGGCAGGACAGCTTGTTTCAGCCTTTACTATATATGTGTGTGCGTGTGTGGTTTTGGTAGTTGGGTTCCAGAGCTGAAATTTGAGACCCGCAGAGAGACATGTTGGCCTGCTTTCACCTTTTCCTCACCTTACAACTTATCTCAAATCTTATTTCCCCTGCGGAACAAAAGTGTCTGGGTCTGTTTTTCAATCTTAAGCAAACACACTGTGAGCTATTGTATTCTTAAAGACACACACATATTCAAACACTGTAATGGACACACTCCAGTGGGTTGTTTATTACAGTAAATTGGGCATAAGAGCTACCTTACGCTGAGTATTTATCCGCACAGTATGCAAGGAAATGACTTGCAGAATGAATTGATTTAAGGATAGAGGGAGAGGGGAAGCGAGAGAGACGGCAGAGGAGGCAGCACTTTGTCCTAACCCTTTTAGTGAGATTAGCTGTTATCTTAATGTCTCCCCTCTTATTTATACTCTGAGTCAGCCTTTCTCCTCTGACAGGCTGTCCTGACTGTAAAAAACAGAGGTGTCGATAAGTTTTCATTTTGAAAATTCAAAGCCATTACAGTAACAAACGGCAGAAAATTGAGTACAGACTGTCTGTCCTGCAACAGCAGTGACCCCGTCGTGCACCGCTTTATTGCCACTAATCCAAAACAACCTGCAGCCTCACGAGTTTGATAAACAGAGAGGAAGGACAGTGATTCCTGAGGACGTCATACCTTGAAAACATGTTTATTTTTTCTATCTATCTTACCAGTGACATCCCTTTACACATTGAAAAGTGAAGGACAACAAGGTGCTTTTGTAAATCCTTGAGGTGCCTCTGCTCTATAAAAATGGAGTAATAAATACTGAAGTACATAACCTAACATGCTCGACATTTGCAAAATGTGGAATTTCCTCCTTGAAGATAGTCAAGTGATAGTCGAGTTTCCACGGCCTTTTGAGAAACCCCTGAATGACACACACTTGATAAATCCTCAGCACAGCTTTTGTCAGTGAATTTTCTTCCTCATATCAGGCTGTTCTCATACACCATTCGTAACTATACCTATGAATATTAATGCACTGTAATTTGTATATATCCCATGCAATCAATTCATATGTGATCCACATAATCATGAACCAGGAAGTACAGAGAGGGACAAATGCCGCATAGGGAGGAGTGCGGGGGGGACGGGCGGGTCAAAAAACACTGTAACCAGAAGTCAACGTGGATTTATTTGTTACATAACTTACGTAGTTATGTAACCCAAACCACGATCTTTCCCTAAACCTAACCAAGAAGTTTAGTTTCCTAAACCTAACCAAGAAGTTTAGTTTCCTAAACCTAACCAAATTGTTTCCTGCAAAGATGGAAGTTTATTTTGGAAACACTGTATGTATGTAATGAGCGGAAATTGCTGGACATTTGTAAGAAAACGCATGAAAAATGAGGAATAACTTTTCGTAAGACATCATACAAAATTTTCAAAAGTTTTTATTGACATTTTAGAGTGATTTTGCTGTTGTAAAGATTACTGTTGCTGCTCTATAAACAGCATTTAGTTACATTTAAAATATAAATACATTTGTTGTGACGTTATTTTGTTATTGTCAATCATTCCGGACCTCTCACCTTGAATACAATTCAGATGCTGACCTTTGAGTATTAAGAGAACTCTTGTGAACCATTAATATCCAATGCAAATGTTAATGCAGTAATTACACCACAACTTAAAAAAGATACCAGCTTACCACCAAAACAGTGAAATCAGTTTTCTGTGGCACTTTGTCAATTCTGATGAAATGCCTCTAATGATATCTGAGTGCGTGGGAGGAAGAGTCTAAGAAAAGATGCCATGCTTTGCATTATAGAGAATGTGTTTTTATAGCTCTTGAGAGTCATCCAATTTTAATTAAATCATCAGAAGTGTCCAAAAAGTCGGAATGCAGCAGTGGGACACGGTCCAACACTCCCAGTTTGCCCCACCTTGTCAATCCCTTGTCATCCATCCATCATCGTTTCAGGGCTGCCCCTACCCTTATGGGGGTCCTGAGAGGAATTTATAATCTTTACTGGCTCTCATCACTGAAGGCGCCTCATTAGGATACCCCATTATATGCACGCCAGCGACATTAGCGGCAACATACGCAGGCAGATTGCCTCCGCCAAACATTGCATATCATTCTGGCCCATTAAAGCGAGTCATTTACCTCGATAAATAGGTAGAGGCCGAGAGGGATTGAAAAGAGGAGACACAGGGGACACCTCTCCTCCTTCCCTCACTTCATCTTTCTCCTTGCTCCGATTTCAACTCCTGCATCAACGAGAGCTTAATCTGTGCACAAGTTTCCCTTCTCCGGTTGGACGCTCATGCCTGCGTTTGCATCAGTATCCTCTTGTGTCTGCTGCTTCTCTGAGACCCTCTAGCCTTCTCAAACTTTGCATCGCACTGCTCAACACTATCCAACTCTCCCTCTTATTTCTTTTCACTCTGCTTCTACATTTTATTTTTCGCCAGGGGCTGTGTTTCAAGGAAGAAGGGAATAGCGAGAAAGACTGGGAGATCGAGAGAGAGAGAAAGAGAGAGAGAGAGGGGGTAGAAAAGGACAGGGTATGTTAATTGGAGTGCCTGAGGCGAGAGGGGTGGAAGGGAGAGGGGAGAAGAGGGAGAGGAGGCCCAGATTCAGGGGCCCTGAAACATTAAATATTAACACCTTTTCTCATCTCTGCCCCTTAAGTGACATCTACTGATTGGGTTCTCTCTCTCTCTCAGTCGATCAGGACACACACACACACACACACACTCTTTCTCCTTTCTCTCTTTCACCAAATTGAGTTCCCTCTGAAAATGAAAGGCAGCCAGGAGGAGACACAGCTCGGTAATTGGCGGACCCTCTCTGTTTTGTGCCCTTTGATTTGAAAAGTAATGAAATTCCTCTTGATATTTTTATCCGATCTTGCATGTCGTTCACCGCTGTGGCCTTGCTTTTTTTTTTTTTTTTTTTTTTTTTTTTCTTCCCCCCCTCTTTGTTACCTCCACTGTAGTGAGCTCTAATAGGAGCAAGACACTGGCTATTGTCGTGCTAACTCGCTGTTAATGGAGTCACATATAATGGCACCAGATTGTGTCGGCTTAAAGATATTAGCGTTTTATAAATGGCCCAGATATTCTATGTGAGGGATGATTTCAATTTGACTCAGCTAACTCTAATGGGGAAGGACACTCAGAGAATACTTTGGTTTATCAGCGAGACCATATATCAAAGCTGCTTTTGCAGAAGTTCTTACGCAGCACTAAAACAGAAGACTCATGTATTCATAGCTCTATTTATAATCTCCTTATAAGACGCCTTGGCTTTGTTTTATTTATTTTTTTCAACCGTCGCTTTTGTGCAGAACGAACGGGGCGCAAGACTGCAATGTCAGCTCCACAAATTCATATTCTACCCATGCACCGTCTCCGCTTTTTTTCCCTTTTTGTTTTCCTCCTCCTCGTTCCTACCATCCATCCTTGTCCTCATTTTCTTCTCCTTGCTCGCTGTGCTCATGTTCGAAGAGGACAAACACACCCACTCCCGCCCCAACACACACACAAACACACTCATTGACCACACAGCTCTAAACTCTCCTGTTTGAACGGGGTTGACTTCTCACCCCGTTGCCAGGACGACAGAACTGGCGAGGGGGAATCTCCTGGTGGACAAAAGAGTGTGTGAGGAGCCGACCTTGTTGCCCACTTCACACTGTTTGTCTTGAGCCCCTAAACTGCCGCGGGATGACACAACACACACACCAGTAAAGCTGTGATTTATCTGTCGCAACGGCGCCCACTGTGATGTCACCTCTCTGCCCTCCGCTCTAACACAACAGACACTTCTCATGCGCACAGACATCCACACACCCGCTGCTCAGCTAGCGAAGGCATCATTTGCCGAGTCGTTGAACTTTCCGATGACTTGCGGCTCTGCATTTTATTACACCGAGTAGGATGCGGATGCTAATATCGTGGAGAAGACTGATGTGTGCCCGGGCTAATTGCCAACAGCCTTAATGTTTGACTCAGCTGCATTACGTCAACGTCAAGTCCCCGGGAACATCAGACCTCTTTTAAACTCGTGTCCTTGTTCTTCTGACGTCGTCCTCTGTCTCTCTCCCTACTCATTCTAAATGAGGCTCAACTCATGAATCCGAATGAAGTTTAAATGTGTTTTAAGCGCTAATCACATCACTCAAAGCTTTAAAACATCAAACACGAAAGAGGAAACGGATCTCAAGCAAGAAGGTTGATATAAGAGCCTGACAGAAGAGACAAATGCAGCTGATATAAAAACTGTAAACGGAGCAATAAAAGGTTACAGGATTCTCATCAAACAAATGATAAAATCTATTTTCCCCTCACAGTCTCTCCTTTGCCCCGTCTCATCTCTTCCATCTAGAGCACACACCCACAGCTGCTGGTTTTTAGTGCCAGTAAATAAACAAAGTGGTAAAACACAGTCTCCTCACCTAGACTCGCATGACCTCCACAACCAGTCTGTGTGTGTTTTGCTGCAGGGTCCCAGGTGTGAATTTGACTTCTACTCAGGTGGTTCATCGGTACAAGCCCTGACAGGAAGACAGACAGCTTCCTCCATACCCTGTGATTGCGGTGCGAGGGCTTTGCATCTGAACATCCGGCATCGGTCTATCTCACCTTTTAATCAGGACACCCCTCCACCCTTCCCAAACGCACACAGATATCACACATAACCCTCATAAAACAACACAGCGCCCCGTTTGATATCATTGCGTTTGACTCCAATTAGAAGCCCAGATAGCATCTTTGAAGCACAATAGACCTCCGCTGTCATGTCTGCAGAAGCTTGAGACTGGCTCGTGAACGGTCAGATGAGATTCACAAGACTGAGGCTGATTCTCTGATTGCTGTAATTGGTACTTCAGAGTTCTTCCATCCCAAAAAAAACAAACTTAAAAGTTTTTCAGGGGTTTCTTGTGAAGTACATAACAGCAGGAGTTGTTGGAAACTTGCAAGAGTTTCTTTTAACTTAAAATTCTCTTCGGTGAAGACGCAATAACAGACCGATCCCCACAGATTCAGAATTGTTTCCACCAAGAAGTTCCTGGTAATTTCAGTCCCAAGACTACTTTCCAAGGAACTCAAAGATTCCTTCAGCACATTATTGTTGTGCAATTCCATAGCGGTCTGAAGACAGGCCAGGATTAAGAAAATTAGTCTGCTGACGTATGAAAAAGCAACATGACTTGACAAGGGCTGCTGATCCCTGCGGTCGAAACACCTCAAAAGGTTCCTAGTTCCAGGGGAAAGTTCCTGTGGTCTAAAAGAGGCTTTTCTGTCTTTTTATCCGGCAAATACAAATATGCAGGAATTTGTCTTGGGAACCGTTCATCAGGGACTCTATTATGAAGGCTCTTGAAGTACTTTATCAATCTCTCTTGGGAAATTTCCTTTCTCATGGATCATAAGCAAATGAATTCACAGTGGCGAACACAAAAGATTCATACAAAGAGCCAGCCGCAGTCGCCGTGCATACACAAGCACCCATGTCTGTAAAAAGGTCAGCCACAAATCTATTCCGATTATCTACGCTGGTTTCTGAAGAATAAACTTATTACTGAATCATTTCTCTGTGCCGAATGGTGATTTGCATTGTTCGGGACAATTTTGACATTTTAATAGCTGATGTATTAATATCTGTGTACACAAGCACCACAGGTACTATGCAGGATCAGACTTCCAGTGCAACAGGATATTACATGCTTTGTCAGACCGCAAGCAATGTTTGCAGCGGCAGATAATCTGGTGGGAACGGGGTTCAGGTGGTGTTTTTCATGGCTTTTGCAATATTTTATAGCTCTTCTTGGCATATAATAATCTTCTTGCGTTGTCTTTCTGTCTAGCCTTTTCTGTCCTCTCCTTATTTTGTGTTCCTTCTCTCCTCTTTCTGGACAATTCTTCCTGTTATCCTTTTTATGAATACAGTAAAAGAAAGATTCTAATTAGCATTGGATACATATCAGCGCTTCCCTCTCAAAGTTCAACACTTAAGCCTCGGTTATACTCCTAAGCGGTCGCATACAGGGACAGCTGCTGACACCACGGACGCGTAGTAGTTCTGTTTATAGTGTCCGCTTCGAGGACGCGTTCCACACATGCGCAGTAGATCGCTACGCTACCACTTGTCCGCGCGGTCACAACAATTTGCCGGTACACATATCCGCACAGAGCCTACGCATACAACCGCTGATGACGAATTGTACATCACACGGATCCTAGCAGACCCTTACGTACTTACAGACGTGCAAAGTATAACTTCGGCTTTAGCAGGACACCAAGAGGCCATCGCAGCAGTTATACTTTCCGCAAAGACGTTCGCACGGACATGAGCTGACGTGGGATCGTGACGAGGAAACGTTTGGATCTTTTATACTCTAAGTGTAGAAGTATCCAAGGAGAGAGCCAGAGTATCTATTTCTGTTCTGTCTGGTTATGTCTTTATTTTTTATCTCCTTGGTTGCTAAAAGTTTTACTTCTCCAAACTGAGTTTGAGTCTGTGCATTCTTGCCAGTTGGGAAACTTCCTCTCTCTCTCTCTCTCGCTGTCCATCATCTCTGTGGTCCTCTGTGTCTCACTGTGTCTGTCTCACTCACTCTCTCCCTTGCCCTC
>CAKALG010021005.1:9557-20471 GCA_916700815.1 Helicolenus hilgendorfi
ACACACTCCTCGTCACATAATAAAGAGCAATATCTGTCTGACAATAACTAATAATAATTAATAATTAAAACAAAGGATTTGAATACTGATTTGGAGATCAATTACAATGGCAACAATGGCACCTGGTTGTCAGCTCAGCATCAGCATACCTGAGCGGGTACAATCACAAACCAATCCACTGGTTTTCCATGTGATCATTTCAGGCACAATAAAACAAAAGTCAAAACAGTACCAGTAGCTTAGTCTAGTGGTCCTCAACCTGGGGATCGGGCCCTGCAACAGGGTCAAAAGATCATTTCTGGGGGTCGCCAGATGGTTGTGGAGAAAAAAATAAATTGACATTAAAAACTAGAGATACCACCTCATGGATGTATGCCACCCACAATCAGGCAAGTTGTCGCTTCCATCCATGTCTGTCTAAAATGGCATCACTGAGATATCACTGTCACAAGAATGGGACGGACATAAGGTCACAGTGACCTTGACCTTTGACCACCAAATTCTGATAAGTTGATCTTTGAGTCCAGGTGGACGCTTGTGCCAAATTTGAAGAAATTCCCGCCAGGCGTTCCTGGGATATCCCGTTCACAAGAATGGACCGGATGGACATACAGTACAGACTGACAACCCGAAAACATAATGCCTTCAACCGTGGCTGTCGGTGCGGAAGCATAATAAAATAACAGTCTAATAGTATGTTAGACTGGGGAATGATTTTTTACATTACATCGCGTGTACCGATGATATAATTTGCCTCAGAATAGCTTTTATTGAGTGTGTTTGTGAGAGTCAAAGTGTGGCGTGCATATGAATTTCTGACTGGGGATTTCCGAGAAAAAAAGTCATGGAACGCATCAAAAATCCACAGTGCCTGGAGCACATCGGACAACACCTAGGTGCTATCTGTTCAAGCTTAACAAAACTAAACTAAACTGGGGGGGTCGCAAACACCAACCTGATTATTCTGGGGGGGTCGCGACTCAAAAGGTTGAGAACCACTGGCTTCGTCAACAAGTTTAATAGAGAAAGAGTGTTGGTGAGTGAGACAGATTAGAGCACAAGGTGCACACACAGGCTCCATCCCTGATTTATTATGGGAGAGGTGTGATGGGAGAAAGGGACGGAGGGATGCTGGGAGGTGGGGAACGAGGGATTGAGGTGATGAGGTGTTTGGGGGTGGAGGGGGCTGCAGGAGAGGAAGACAGTGATGGAGGGATAGAAGGAGGGATATAGATGAAGGGATGGTGAAGAAGAGAGGGTGGGTATTTGGCCATCTGTCCAGTGGTGAGAGCGCCGTCTGGCCAGGGAGAGAAAGTGGCCCCTTGGCTGACAAAACACACACGCACACACACGTGCATGCTGGTCATTGTGCACACTCACACAAACACACACACACACACACACACACACACACACACACACACACAGGTATGCATACAAACACCCACAGATGCGCACACACCGGAGGAATGATACGTAACTGAATTTGCACACACACGCATTCACACACATGTATGTGCATGCTGGAATGTAAATATGTGCAGTTGTGTTGTAACACACAATGCAAAAATTATTTCAAGAGTGGCTTACGATAAAATACACTGAGTAAAAAGTACTCATTTAGTCTTTCATATTTTTTTCATTCAAATGTAAAATCCATTTTTTTTGTAGAACATTTCAAAATAACACAAATCTCTTATTTTTGGAACTAAACGTCTCCACAAAGTATGGATTGGAAACAAAATAATTGCGCTCTTCAAATGGTACGCGTCTTGAAATATTTTTTTCCATGCAGCATCTCCTTTGTGTCTTTCAAAAGCAATCATACACATACACACAACGTGCACACAAACACACACACACTCCCCAGGGTGCCCTGATGCCAGAGGTGAGGGCAGTGCCAACTCCAGTGCATGCCAACACAACCTGCTGTCATAGCAACAGAGGGAGGAGCCAGATGAAACCTCTCCATCTTGCACCCCTTCGTCCTCATCTTTCCCTCCTTTTTCTCTTTGAGTGCATGTTTTTTTTTTCCCGTCTACTCATCTACTCATCCTTTTATTTGGTCTTCAGCCCTCAATCACAGTGCAGTGGGAGAAAGAGAGAGAGAGAGAGAGATGGGTGTCAGAACAGAGGAAGATAAAGGGATGAAAGAGGCTAACACTGTTGGTGGTGTTTCTATTTTCACATGGGTCTTCACACGGGATATTTATGTGTCCTCTATGGCTGGACCCGAATATTCGACTATTCGGATATCCGTTCGTTTGGGTAGGTATTCGGTTTTCGGGATTGTCAGTGTGTTTGTGAGAGAGAGGGCAGGGGCGCGAATCAATGAAATGAAATAAACAATGAAATAAGATTTTACCAGCGTTGCAGCTGCTGACTTAAATAATTGGGGAGGACAGGAGGAAAACCAACCCACGGCGTTGTGTTATTTTATACTAGCTGGCTACCTATCTCCTCTTTCTTATGTTCAATGAAAATGAAGAAGTAAAATAGGGTTTTTCATTACAAAATGGACAGGGGAAGCTCTTCCAAAATGATGATGCTCAGACATGGTCGAGTGGTCGTGTCTAGAAGGTAACACACAAATTGTCAAACTCTCACGAGATGGTTAAGGTTAGGCATCGACCTCGAACGGTTGAGGTTATAGGTAAGTGGATAGGTCGTCATTCAGTGAGTCTCACAAAGGTTTTTGCAAGTTTTCGCAATTTGCGGGTTACCTTCTAGACACGACCCGGTGGAGCTCTTTGTGGCAGTAATGTTAAGAAGCCATTCTGCTGCTGCCTCAGTCTGAGATCACTGATTTCATATGTTCTAATACAGCTGTTGTCATGAACCTGTATTTATATGTTTGTTGTCAGAGATCTTTGCAAGCACAGAATAGTGATTTCATTAACATCTCAGTGCAGCAACACAGGAGTTACTGTTCATCTTGGTTTAAAAGGAGCATTTATGATCCACAATCAAATCAATTTTATACTCATTTAGTTGAAACAGAAAAATGTTCATCTCCAGTGTGTACAGAAAAGTTTTTAAAAACTACCTGAAATTGCTATACGCGCATTTGCATGTAAACAGTTTTCAGGTGTATCTGCATTAAACTAGCTGGACGTAGCCCAACCACACCACACCAGAAAGAGGCAGCAGGCCTACTTAATGATAGCAGGCAACTCCCATGGGTGTTAGGGTGCGGAGGGGTGTGTGTGTGTGTGTGTATTGATTGAATAGTACGACAGTGGTCCCTAGCAAATAGCATGTGTGCATCGTCCACTGGTAACACACACACGGACACGCGCCCGTCAGCAGCGTATAGCTATAGTCACTCAAATACATATGAACACACACACATGCACACACACACTCTACAGAGAACCACTATCTCTGAGTCACAGACTGTCCCTATGCCAGGAATAACTGCACACTCTCTCTCTCACACACACACATTCACAAACACAAAGCCTCCAATCCCAAGCCCAGACAGCCCCGTTATATTCTTACGTCATCCACAGAGACGCACAATAAGTGAAAATCACATGCGGCAGTTAAACTACCGAAAATATGAAAAATACAAATGTCACTGGTGAAAGCCGCAGCACCGTGAACAATAAGATTCATCATTTTCACCTGAAAGCATGTGTTTCAGAGCAGGGGGCTTTCTACCAGTCCACTCACAGAGCCATGCTGATTTTTATTCCAGCCATGTAATGAGGGACTGAATCACACCTGGGATGCACAGTGAATGCAATTAAAGGAAATTAACTAGCTGGTAGGATAGAAAACCAGCTGTATTCTGGGTCCAAAAGACTAAAAGCATTGTTTGGGTCTGCAGGAAAAAAAGGGTGTACTGTATGCAGCAAAAGAAAACTAAATTGAGTCTCTTTCGCATTGCCACCTTGTCTAAAATGTAATTCAGATGTTGAGTTTAATTAAATGTAGGGCTGGGTGATCATTCAATATGATAATTTTTTGTCTTTCAATGGAATCGTATTGTGATGAAATCACTTATGGAGATATCATGATACACAGTTATGTCGTCTAAATTGATAATAACGAGCACACACTGACCTACATTTCTCAGAAAAGCTGATATATCATTTGAAGATTGCAGGGTTTTCTTTATTTTTACATCACATATTTACATTACCACTCAGTTCAAAGTAAATAACAAATGTGAACATATATGGAAATATTTATTAATATTTTTCTCTATAATTTCACTTGAAACTGTTATGTTCAGTTTGAACTAAAGCAATTTTGCACTTAATAAAATGAGAAAATAACAATGACAAAATACACACAGGAGTATACAGAAATAGCCTTTTACCATGTGGTTATTTCATATAGACTATTTATTTGTTGAATTACCAGAAAACATGCCATATTATGATATGTATAAATATATCGTTATCGCGATATGAAGTTACCTATATCGGGATAGAAGATTTTGACCATATAGCCCAGCCCTTGGTCTACATCATAAAAGGACAATGCAGCAGACAGGACCATTCACAGTCACACATCCACAGCAGCCTAAATATTCAAACTAGGGTCAAAATTAACGCGATAAGCCGTTAATGCAAATTTGTTTAAATTCCATTCGTTTTAATGTGTCATTATTTTGTGTTGTTAATTGATTTCCAATGATAAATATATACAAACATTTGCATAAAGCAAGCATATTTGCCCAATCCCATGCGGATGAGAGTATTAAATAATTCACAAATCTCCCTTTAAGGTACATTTTGAACAGATAAAAAATGTGCAATTACTTTGGAATTAATTGCGATTAACTACTGACAATCATGCAATTAAACAATTTAATCGACTGACAGCCCTAATTCAAATCAATGACAGCATCACTTGTACATGTCATCCATGGATTAAAAATATATCACAGCAACAGCACCATGATCCCTCCTAACTATATATCGCCCTTTACTATATTGATCTATGAAGGTCTGGCGAGCCATGGCCCCCATGACATTCCAGGGAAAAACATATCATAAATTAAGGCCTATTTTTAAGACAATTTCCATATACATGCATCTGTTCATGACAGCAAGCAACATCAGGCAAGGATGTGGAGAAAAGATGTTTTTACACCGTGTGTCTCTAGAGGAACAGTAATAAGCCATATTCTTGGCTGTACCCACCAGCCTCAGTAACCTGAGGACAATGGGCTGTTTATTAACAGATACAAATATAAATATATAAATGGATACCTCAGGAATAATGAGGTCATTTTGCATATCTGCAGGAAAAATATATGCAGGTGGCGTGCGTGTGTGTGTGTGTGTGTGTGTGTGTGTGTGTGTGTGTGTGTGTGTAGTGTGTGGTGCGTGTGTGTGTGTGTGTGTGTGTGTGTGTGTGTTTGTGCGCACCCTGGGTAATTAGATAAAGAGAAGTGAATTAGCAGAGTCCACAGTGCAGAATGATGTTACACAGCCTAACCACGCCTAGCTGAGACCCACTAATCACCACTCGTTAGGCTCACAGAAGACCGTGTGTGGATGCTTGTGTGTGTTCATAGCGTGGGTGTGTTTGTTAGTTGCATGTCTTTTCTCATTACCCATGTTGAAATGAGTTCATTGAGGTAATTAGTGAGCTAAATGATAATAAGCCCTAAACATACTGGATAGGAGAGACAAAGACAGAGATTTTGTCCCCCCTCTCCTCTCATAAAAGCGGGATATAAACTGAACAGAGAACCTCCAACACTGGATCCAAGTACGCTCAATATGGATGCACTCCATCCCGCAGTCTGACTTTGGTTTCATGGCACTGTCGTGTTGCCAAGACAAGCTAGCGGAGAGACACGTACTAGAACACCAAAAAATCAAACGCACACAGTCAGCATGACCACGGTACATCTCTATATATCCTCTGGGAGGAAAACTAGGGAACTAATGAACACTGGGAAATGTTCCTGAACTGCCCCTGGGTGATAGAAGTGCACTGAAAGAGAGTGCCAGAGCTAGAGGGAGACTTAAAGGGGAATAAAACATACTGTAATACTGCAAAGGTAAGGTCGTTATTCAAGTGTTAGATTTGGCAGCCTGGAGCTGGTACTGTGGCCTGTCTGGGACACACTGCGCAGCTCAGAGAGATGTATATCTGTCGGCCAAGCATGCATAAAACACACACACACGCACACATCTATGTCTGTGTAAGCCTAAAACAGGCATCAAAAGGTGGGGAAAAAAGTGTGTGTGCAGCTTCCAGCAGAATGTTTAGAAACCAAACAGTCCCGACACAAGGCTTTCATTCTGCTCCACATCGCGCTTCCACACTGGACCAGGATTCACAGGCACCTGGCTGGGCACCACCACCTTCTGCAGGGCTACGAACCAGCCAGGAGGTTAAAATCAGACCTGCATCACATGGCTTGCTTGGAGTGCCCAGTCAGGACAATTCAGGACAAGTATGAGCTACAATTAAAGAATGGTACACTACACTTACTTCCAACCGTTTCTTGTGATTGTCAAAATTGGCTTGTGAAGTAATGTGTGGAAAGAAATGTCTCTGAGGTAGGGCTGTGCCAAATGAATTCATTTTTTCATTCTATGTGTAAAATGTCTACATCCTAACAGTTAAGCTATTACCATGTGCACAAAAAAGTTACTTTTTAAATAATACAAAATAATATATATATATATTTTTTTCTTTTATGTAGACAATGGTTTGCCATACTGTCTTGAGTCACAAGAGTCCGATAATCTAGTGTGTTCATAGACTGTATAAAATATGGCCTAAATACAGCCTAACTCACGGCTAATCCAAAAATGGGCTAAGCTGTGGATAGTCGGTGGAGTTGAGACGGGTCCGGGAGCAGAGCAGACGGCTAGCAGCTAGCGACAAAGAGGCGAGTTGCATAAAGATTCACCCCTGTACAGTTGTCATGAATGGGGATAGAGACTTTCTGCTACAAAAGATGGGCATTTTAACATAGAGGTCTATGGGGATTGACTCACTTTTGGAGCAGAGCTTCAAGTGGTCATTTGAAGAACTGCAGTTTTTTGGCACTTCCGCGTTGGCTTCCATTTCTCAGCAGTGGTGGTTGCTGCTTGGACGTGAATAGTTACTCATTATGATCTATATGACTCCAGGTGGCTACTGTAGCTGGCTCTGGCCATCTCATAGTGTATTTAACCAACTGGTCTCACGAAAAGGCGTATAAATACCACCACATTACACGGACGTTCAGCAACTACGGAAAACACATTGCAAACGTCTCATCCACCTCCCCAGTACGGGATACATGCCGTACAAAAGACACCAAGAAAGGTGTACTTATTGCACGCTAAACCCCTTGCGCATTAATCCTTGCATTTCTACGCTTTTTTGGTGCAACCGGGCTGATTTAATATTCGCGGAGTGAAAAACGACTCCGATCTGCGCTCTCAGTTTGTATTTGTTGACGTATTGTTGAAGTATTACCTGGTCACAAGAGGTGAAGCCACGGGGGTCAATGGAACGGATTCTACTTCATTCGATCTGTCCCCCATCAAATGTGGCTGAAAAAAACCTTCGATTTAAAGACATTGCAGTGAGGTGATACTGCTGGTGAGACAGTAACTGTCAGCACAGTGACCCGCCTTTGAGCTCAAAATGTTGACAAGTGGGCAGATACAAAGAATGGAGGACACATTTGGCACAGTGTGCACACACTCAAATGCACACTGACACACACACACACACAGACTGAACAGGTGCAGCTGGACACAACAACGCAGGCCTGCTCTCTGTCTCTCAAGAGAATGACTCCCTCACCCTCTGCCTCACTCTGTTTGAGGGTGTATGTGTGTGAGTGTGTGTGTTAGGTGGCTATATAAAGAGGCCAGCTCTCCTCACCTCCTCCCCTCTGCTCCCACCTCATGTTCTTCCCCCCACCATAGCCTGTGTGTGTGTGTGTGTGTTTTCACAATACAAGGCCTTTCCCCCCCGGGAGGAGATCCGCTGAGCTACAGAGTACCAGTCGCACGCAAACACACACGTAGGTATATGCACAAACCTACACACACAGGCCCGTGGGACGTGCTGCGGCAAGGGAGAGAGCAGCACCCAACACCAATGTCTGGAAACAGGATGATGAAAGAGCCACTCACGTCATGGAAGGTAGCAGAAAAGACACACACACACACACACACACAAACACTCCGTAAACACACAACGGACATATAAAATCAGCCAGACACGCAATGCACAGACTCACCCCGATTGGCAGAAAAGCATACTCACAAACAACTTAACAACAGCTGCTCACTTATGTGAATTTTTTGGTGTGCACACACACACAAAAATTACACAGACACACAAACAAAGGGTTTAAATGCTGCAATACAGACAAAAACACAGATGCACTGTGCGCTGTCACAAGCAGGCAATAATAGTTCACACACACACACACACCACACACACACACACACACACACACACACACACACACACACAGGAACTGTTTTCCTGTGGTAGCCTTGGGGAAATTAAAACTACATTATGGACCTCCAGAGGGTAGCGGTGAGAGAGGGAGAGAGGAAGAGGAAAAGAGAGAGAGGAAGTGAGAGAAGGAGAGAGAGAGCGAGAGAGAGAGAGAGAGTTAGAAGGGCCAGTGTCCTGTTTTTCTCAGCTCTGGCCATCATCAAGATATTATAGTGAACCAGGAGAACAGTGATACAGCCTGTAATCTCCTTTCATTCTCTCAGCTCCTCATATGTAACACTATATATGTCTAACTTTATGGATGGATGGATGGATGGATGGATAGATAGATTAATAGCTGAGATTATGTAAATGTATCCTCCAACCTAACCATCTCGCCTTTAAAATGTGATTAATTATTTGTGCCCGTTAGGGCAGGGCGATATTGGACGGTTGACTAATGGTGCTTTCACAAAATATTTACAAATTAGATTTTCATAAATTCAGAAAATGACATCCCTTTACTGTAATGCAGCCTTTAAAACCAGGAAAAGACTATATTACCGCCATAATCCACAATCTAAGATAATATCTAGTCTCATATCACAAAGTCGATAAAGTATCAATATATCGCCCGGCCCTAGTGCCCGTCATTTCGCCTTTTGAACCAACACAAACACACACAAAATGCACATCTCCCCACTGAGTCTTACTTATCATAAGATTCAATGCATCAGGGCTGTTAACCAGCCAGGACAGCGATGCTGGAAGAACAGAGTGTAGAGCCCATAGGTATATTTTCACATGTAACGTGGTGAAATAAGGGTTTATTTTGATCAAACTAGAGTTGGTGATTGTTGGAAAGATTAACCAAGATGGTTTTGGTGAGTTGGATTTTGTTTTTGTCGAGTTTGAATTAAGTGTGTTTTACAACGATGCTCATACAGAAACACTTGCGCGAACAGATCGACAATCGCCGGTTGTGGGGCTGACAGTGGCAGGTTGGAAAATTTCAACTTATAGCCTAACCCTATTTGAAATCAAAATGAAGGCCGAGTTCGACAAACAAGAGCACCAGAAGTAAGGGGGTAGGAAGGAAAGGGGGTACGCCTCTAATCCGATTTGGCGGCGCGGCTGGTGTGATCTCTAGTTTCTCATTTTACATCTTGTTGTTTTACATTTTCCATCATGCTGTGTTCTGCTGCTTTAATCTGTCTTATGTTACAGGTTTGCGTGACCAACATTTGTGTTTACTGAATTATGTTGTTTTGAAGATGATTCTCTTCACAATTTTTCTTTCAATTTCTGAACAAGTGTGTTTTCTTTCACCTTTTGCATCATTTATTATTATTCTACACATAAATCAAACCCTTAAGACTCTGGACAAACATGCTGCACACAATATCCTTGAACCTCTGACCCCTGCAATGACTTACAATAAAGAGTAGCCAGACGCTTAGCATGTCCTGCTGAACTACAACCGTACAGCGCAATGGCGTTTCTTCACCTGTAGTAGGATTTGAACTAAGAAACTGGGTTGTTACACTAGAGGAAATATCTCTTTGCTGACATTTTTCAAAATGGTAAATACTCCCACAAGATACTGGAGAACAAGTGCACACATACACACACACTGGAGTGTGGCGTTAAACACAAAATATGTGAACTGTGAAAATGCAATTCAACTTTTTTGTTGTTGTAGTTTGGATAAATTAGAAGTGACAAAGCATAACGTTTTATTTTTGTTAGAAACTGCATTAATGTAAAACTGAATTGATCCACCCATGTTGTCATCTGATAGGTGGAGGCCAGCCCGTCATGTCTGTCTCCCCACACACCCATATACACACACACACACACACACACACATATTTGCACACACTCACATTCACACAGTACTGAAGCTGTGAAGAACAATAATGCAGTAAGGTCTCAGTTTCTCAGTTTCAGCTTGGGGACCTGACAAACCTTTTCCATGATGACTCACTGGCTCTTTCTGTATGTGACTCTGTGAGTGCATGTTGTCCAAGAGAAACAGTAAGTGAGCGTATATGTGTGTAAATGCGTGTGTGTGTGTGTGTGTGTGTGTGTGTGTGTGTGTGTGTGTGTGTGTGTGTGTGTGTGTGTGTGTGTGTGTGTGTGTGTGTGTGTGTGTGTAGTCTATAGTAGACTGTCAGACAAGAATTGAGAAAAACAAGACTCTAGAGAAAGAGAGGAGGATTTCAATGCACACATTGGCTCTAAAGGGCACTCTCGCTCGTTGGACATACGGCTGAACATACGTTAAAATCTGAACAGATGACTCTTATAAACAGGGCAACCTTTCCTTTCTCTGTCCTTGGCAACTTCACTCCTTTCCTTCTCCGAGCACACTGGGGGAGCGAGGGAACAAGAGAGGAAACAAGGGAGGAAGGAGACAAGTTGTTTTTCTGTCCCACTAAGGGGTCGGCGTGGGCAGAGGGGAAGAGAGACGGAGGGTGTCGGGGCACCTTC
>CAKALG010021006.1:9659-25283 GCA_916700815.1 Helicolenus hilgendorfi
TTATGTTATATTGTATATTTAATCCTTAGATTCTGTGTTGGCTTCTCTGTTTAGCTCATATGTTTGAGCTTGTAGCCTGGTGATTCTCCAGCAGCTTCGGCTTCAACCAGTTAAAGCACAAACTGTAGACCGGAACAAACGACAGGAAAACATTGCCGCTGGATTTATGTTTGTCACTGACATGCAGACAGAAGCAATTTCCCCAGACATTACTCATCCTATCATTCCCAATTCCTAATCTTATCCACCCGTTTATTTCTTCTACGTCTCCTTATTGGGACTAACCCACCACATCCCTCCTTTATCTCACCGATGCTCAGTGAGTAATATCATCCGATATGAAGCCTTGTGGATGTTCTGTCAGATTTGATGTTTGTTTCGTGCTGTGAATTATGTTACCCAGGCTGGAGAGGACGGTTGTTTGTGTAATTTATACACAGAAATGTGAAAACAGTCGATGGGTTATTGGGGAGTTATTATTGATGAATGACAGTTTATCCTTCTGCCCAGCAGTTATGTGTAGCATCATGGGTTGCCAGTAGGGCTGTCAATCAATTATTAAAATAGTCAATCGCAAATGAATCACACATTTTTGATCTGTTCAAAATGTACCTTAAAGGAAGATTTGTGAAGTATTTAACACTCTTATCAACATTGGAGTGGGCAAATATGCTGCTTTATGCAAATGTATGTATATATTTATTATTGGAAATCAATTACCAACACAAAATAATGACAGATATTGTCCAGAAACCCTCACAGGTCATTTAGCATAAAACAATATGCTCAAATCATAACATGGCAAACCGCAGCCCAACAGCAACAACAGCTGTCAGTGTGTCAGTGTGCTGACTTGACTATGACTTGCCCCAAACTGCATGTGATGATCATAAAGTGGGCATGTCTGTAAAGGGGAGACTCGTGGGTACCCATAGAACCCATTTATATTCACATATCTGGAGGTCAGAGGTCAAGGGACCCCTTTGAAAATAACTGTTCTAGTTTTTCCTCACCAAAATGTAGCCTAAGTTTATTTAGCCTCCTTCGCGATGACATGGTTGGTACCAATGGATTCCTTAGGTTTTTCAGTTTAAAAAAAACTGAGCCAACCTAAAAATGGTAAGTTGCGTCAATGCGTTATGCATTATTATCATGTTAACTTTGATAGACCTATTTGCCAGGTACAGTCAGTAAAGTGTTTAGAGGTGTTGGTAGGACAGGATCAAGCTATCTGTTTCCTCCTGCCTCCAGTCTTTATGCTAAGCTAGGCCAGGCCACAGCCTGACTCCAGCTTTGTCTTTACACATACACAAATTGATATCAATCCTCTCATCTCAGACTCAGATAGAACTGTTGAATTATTCCTTTATTTAGCATGTAGCTACCGACATAACTAGTCTATGGTGCCATCAATAACTAGAATGAGCAGACCTCTGCCCCCCTCTCCGTGCAGCTTGCACCATCATCTACGCTTATTTTTGTTTATGTTGAGATCAGCTGTACGTAGCGGAGCATCGTAAAACACTTCATTCAAACTGGACAGAAACAAAATAAAACTCACCTAAACCGTCGTTACTCTTTCCAACAATCACCAAGTGTGCTTCGGTCGAACTCAACTGTGATTTCACAGAGTTTAATGTGAAAAAACGCCAAATCTGCAGGTGTCCCCCCCACTTCCTCCACCCCCGCTCTCTCTCTGTCCCTCTCTCTGCAGGCAGAAGGAAAGAGGCAGGGTGACGCGTCATGAGTTACACAGCGCATGTCTTAAAGCCTGTGGTGTTAATGCACAGGTTAAGCAGAGTTACTAAAAAAAATTCCCGACGCCGGGTTATGATCCGCATCGCCATCAAAGTCAAATGGATTGTTCATTGTGCCACACCTCACCCCTCCAAAAAAGTTCATTCAAATCCCTCTCGGACTTTTGGAATAATCCTGCTAACAGACAAACAAACCAACAAACCAACAAACAATCCAACGCTGGTGAAAACATAACCTAAGTAACATAAGTAATTACAATGACCTACAAAGAAACTAGCAGCCAGCTTATAACAAAATCTGTTTCACAGGGTAAAACATTGGAATCAAACTAACTACTATGAGACCTGTGTGTTTCTCTTTAGGATATAAAAGGTCATGGATGTACTATTATCATACTGCATTGACTTGGTCTGTGTTTGTTTGTACTAGCTGCTGGCTGGAGCTCCGTTTGGAACGACGACGAGTAAAACTATCCCCAAGGAGCATCTGACTTCGGCCCAGGACCTGGACACCATCTGGTCTCTCGGGGTAAGCCTCTCTTTCCTTTTACTGCTCTGTCAATAGCACATTACTCACAGATACAATGGGCCATTATTCCGACATTACTTTACTGCCTCCCTGACCTCTACTCCAAGGCCGCCCCCACCTTCCACATCTTAGCGTACTGGGCTTGTAAAGACCTATTATCATTATTAAATATCGACATTCATAATTCATTTAAGGGCTATGATGATTCAGAGTTTTCCCGTGTGTTGAGCAGCTGTGATCACTCACCTTTTTTGAGAGAACCACCAACCCTAAAAAGCTTTCTGGCTCTGGATTCCGGTGGAGTTTTGTCCTGTTTGTCGAGGGTCTACTTAATAGAAATACTCAATTTGTTGTAATTAATTTTCACATAATATTACATAATTTAACCCAATCAATCCCTTTCAGACATGCATTTTGCTACATAAAGCAGTAGAAGGTAGAAATGGAGCAGATTAAAAAAAAGTTATTTTAATTAAACGGTCAATATATCCTGACAGTAGTGCATGAGACAGGTAATCTGAAAAAAATCATTTGCGTCATATGTGAACTGTTCAAAGACGCGAGCTGAGAGGCTCGTCCGGGCATCGCAGACACATTTCCCGTGTCACTTCATTCACTTGTTCCCTCATCAGAGACCTCATCAGGGATTCCTCCTGGTGAAAGATCTTGTGGTGTGTGACCCCCTGTTGACAGTCAGTCATATAGTTTGAAAACCACAACAAGTCTCCTGATTACAAGACAGCAGGTTGTGTACAATCTGACGATTGTTTAGTGTGAACTTGGCTTAAGCACCTACGACACTTTTATGTGAAAGTCAAAGCGCAAATGTTACTATGGAGGACGGAACATGCCAAAATAAAATAAAGAATTAATTAATTAATAAATGACTCAATAAATAAATAAATATAGCAAAAATAATATAAAAAATACATTTAGCCATTAATTGATTGATAAAATATGGCATAAATAGATATCACCGTTTTAATTTGCTTCCTTATATATTTATCTTTGTATTAATTCCCTTATTTATTTGCTCTAGTTTTTCCTTTTATTTATTCATGTTATCATTTTTATTATTTTTTAAATGTATTTATTTATTTGTATTATTTATTAATATTTTATTATTAATTTAAAATGTGTGTATTTATTTATGTATTTCTGCATTTATTTCTGCACAATATTCCCTTTGCATTTCACCCCCTATTTATTTCCCCAAACTAATTTATTTCTGTGCATAAGCATTGTGGCTTTTTAACTGTCCTGTCATGTCAATATCAATACACAATATCAGCTATCAAGCTTATAGCATGTAATCAATGATATCCGTGGGATTTCATGGCAATCTGTACATATGTAATGTGACAGAGGCGTTGGAGGAAAGGTCACGGAGTCAACAAAAACATTATCATTCATCCTCTGCACACCATGCAACATCAGTTAATGGCATTTGTGTCCGTAGCTGTTGTGATGCGTTGCTCACAGATTCAGCATTCATGATGATCTTTAATGATTCTCTATTGCTGCTTATGTTTCAGACGTGTTAGACTGCAGAGCCTCTTATACTGTAGATGGAGTTGATTTCCTAGTCATGTCATCATGTACTGTACCTGTGTGTGTGTGTGTGTGTGTGTGTGTGTGTGTGTGTGTGTGTGTGTGTGTGTGTGTGTGTGTGTGTGTGTGACCTCCACAGGGCTACCTGCAGTACTCTGTCTTATTCTATGGTTACTATGGCAGGCAGAGGAAAATTGGCAGTGCAGGCTACCGGCTGCCACTCGCCTACTTCCTGGTTGGGATGGCTGTCTTTGCCTACAGTTTCATCATTCTGCTGAGAAAGTAATCATTACGCTCTTTACAACTCATGATTAGTGAGAATGATCGATGCTATAATAATGTGATGTACTTCCTGAGGATGACGGTCTGTTTTAGATCGTGATTATAGTAACAGTAAGAGTAAGAGAAAAGGAAAACAAAGGAAAACCAAGCTAACATAATCATGTAGCGTGTCAAGTCGCAAAACACTTGTTGCTCATCGAAATGGCCCGGTCACACCAACATTTAACATTTCAATGGAACGCTGCAATCAGCAGATCTGCTCACAGGGGTGAAAGTAAATCATCAGAAATCTGTAGCTGAGAGTTCAACTTTAGGGAACTTTGACATGCAAATTTGTGCTGTTGGCCAACAGCAAGCCAGTGCTGACTTAGAGGACAGAGAGATGGAGAGTACACCTTTCTTGATTTTCACGTATCATTTGTACACCATGTATCCTGAGGCCTGTACTACGAAGCAAGTTCAACTTAACCGGGGTATCTTCTCGTTATCTGATCTATCCTGCTAAGCGGTCCTACGAAGGTTGTTATCAACTCTGTAAATCAACCCATGGTTTCTCCATCTGGCTGTGAGCGCGTTCACATGAACAGGGAGGTGTTTGCATCATCTGACCAATCACAGACATGGACAAGTCTACAGACTGCAGACGGACAGGCAGAGCAGCACATTTAACAAAGGAAGAGCGAACTATATTAGACAAATACGAAGAAGTTAAACACTTAATCCAGACTAAAAGTAACACAGTTGAAGCTGCCAAATGCAGGAAGGACAGTTGATAAAGAAAAAACTCTAATATGTGAATGCGTAAATTAACAGACTTATTCATTTAATGGAACACTCAAAAGTTAGATATAGTTGTTTAGATATAAATAGCTTTAACAAATGTAATGGATGGATGGGTTACACCTCATTATATCCATTATTTACAATATGGCGTGTATGACTATTTCAACCTTCTTTCAGCAGCGTCCCGCCTCCAGCGATGTGAAACGGACTCAAGAGCAAGTAAAAAAAAAAAATATAAAAACATAATTTAAAGCGGTAAACACCCTCAGAATAGATCCAGCTGTCCTTCATGCATCTATCAGTTTTGACTGTGTTGTATTCAGCCTGAATTATGACTTTAACTTCTTCATATTTTTTTAATATTATCATACGATCCGCGCACTCAGCTCTGATTGGTCAGTAGGCGGTGCTTTATACCCGTTGATCTCTTATCTGGAACATAACCTGCTCCTGAGCAGGTTAGGTGTTCAGCATCAGTTACCAACGTGATCTACCCCGGTAAGAAGAACCACCTTCGTAGGACGGAAACCCTGAAGTTACCTCGCTATAACACCAAATCCTGCTACGTAGTACAGCCCTCTGTACTGACTGTAGTGGACAAGACCGCACAACATATCTAGGAATGATCAATTCATCATTTTATCATTCTTAGAGCCTTAAGAGGAGGAGGGAGTCACCATAGGAAGAGGCATTTAAAGTCAATGAGGTGTGATTATTTTTGTGTAAGCTGCAAATGTAAATAATGTATATCCTGCAGGTGGTGCCAGAGGAAAGGTTAAGAGGTCACAAAATCATTCATTCTATAGGAATCAGAAATATATCCACCAATTCCATATCAATCTGGCCAGAGTTTGTCGAGAGTCTCCCTCTGAACCAAAGTGTCGGACTGGTCGACTGACAGATCACCTGACTAGCATCACTATCCTAAAAATATCGCGTTGATAATATATCGTATTGTTTGATAATATGCTCTTCATAATAACACTCCTGCAGAATGGCCAAGAACTCTCGTCTGAGCCTGGCCAGCGCCTCTGACGAGAACTTCACGTTCTGCTGGAGAGTGTTCTGTGCCTGGGATTACCTGATAGGAAACCCGGAGGCTGCGGAGAGCAAAGGAGCCGCCATCGTCAACAACATCAGGGTCAGAGACGCTTTACACTACATTACACCTTTATTCACCGTCCAAGCAAGGACAGCCCCTTTATCCCTGTGGTAAATCATCTCTAAGACTTTACATGCACAGAACACTATGAATCAGAACATGTGGCCCTCAAATTAATAACAGCAGTGCTAATCAATGCAAATAACAGCAAAACATAATATCCCGTGTTTTTCTGCACAGGAAGCCATTGTTGAGGAGCAGGAAAAGAAGAAGGATACCAGTCTGTAGGTGTCTCTGTTATTTGTTTCTTGTCTTACATGTTGTCTGTGCATCTTCTTCTTCCTTTCTTCTTCTTCTTCTTCTTCTTCCTCTGGGCTTCCCCCCCCCCCTTTGAATCATTTATGATTTACAGCACCCTGCGTGTCAAATCTCTAGTTTTATTCAAAGTTAACAGCTTTAAGTAAAGGGTGTGTTGGACTGTGTGTTGCAGTGAGAAGAGTATGCCATGTGAGTGTGGTGGCAGACTACAGACTGCCTTTTATCATTCCCCAGCTGTAAATGCATATATCAAATATTTTGAGGAATTACTGTGAACTTCCAGATTGTTGATGATAACATGTGTGCTCTTTCACTGATCAGTGTATTTCTGTGTATTTGTGTGTTTCTTCAGGGCAGTTCTGATCAGTCTGCGTATCTTAGCCAACATCCTGGTGCTGCTGTCGCTGGCTGGCAGCATCTACATCATCTACTTTGTGGTGGACCGTTCTCAGAAACTAGAGCAGGAGAAGCCGGAGCTGACGCTGTGGGAGAAAAATGAGGTAGCGGAGTAGAGCAGACATCATTAGTTTGATTAGATTATTTAAAATACAATACAGTTCCAAGGAATCGATGAAAGTGGAGACCTGAGACTGATCTAGAAGAAAACATGAATGCTTTCAATCCTATTTAGAACAACAAACACACAAACAGAAACCCTGGCACAACCTTTTTTTCACCTGTTCTCAAGTCATAAACTGGATGAAAATATAGCAAGAGCGCTGGGCTGTGAATCAAATTTTCGTATTGGCCAAACGACGGTACTACAACTTCGGTGTCAGTCATGTGATACCATCGGGCCCAAAAATACTTTTCCCCATAGACTTACATTGGGAAAGAGATGTCTGTAACTCAGCGGATAATTAGTTTGATGGTAAATCAACTTCCCAGTATGAACGCTGTATTAGTCCTTATTTAAATAATTAGGCCCTAAAAGTTGTAAAATGCACTAATAGCTGAATCCAGAGTTATTTCCCTTTTACCGTTCATGTGAATGAGACCCAGACCGAGGCTGGAGCGAGGGCTGGGAGGCAGAGTTAAGTGTAACGCTACTGCGCCTTCTCTATGGGCACAATAGATATGCAGAGGACACTGTCATCTGCATATTGTATAATCAGTTTCCAGGAGAAATGGGATACACCCTCCCTGCCAGTAGCTTTCCTGTTCTTCCTCTCTCCAGGTGAGTGTGGTGGTTTCTCTCATCACCATGATTGCTCCGTCTGCCTTCGAGCTGGTGTCTCAGCTCGAGATGTACCACCCACGAACCTCGCTGCGATTCCAACTGGCCAGGTACTCCATCACTGCTCCATCACTCCATCACTACTGCCACCAATTACACACTACATAACTCATCACAGCTAATACTACACACTAACATTGGTCATATGTTCATGTGTTTACAGAGTGCTTGTTTTATACCTGGGGAATCTCTACAGCCTTATTATTGCCCTCCTTGATAAGGTCAACAGTATGAGCTCTGCTGTGAGTATAGAAGCTGTCACCTCACTCTAATCACCATGTTGTTTCCTTCTGAATAGGCCCGATTCACGGTGTCTCTTTAAAGTCCGGATGCTTATGATTATATGGCGATTCTTGGATAAAATCATGAGTATATATATATAGGAGTTAGCATAGCATAGCTGCTGATGGATTATAGTATATGTGTCTTCCAGGTCCCAGTGAGTCCAGGTAACTGGTCTGACTCCAGCTCCTTCCTGGCCACCATCTCTCAGCCTGAGGTAGACAGCCTCTCCACCCTGGTTTCTGAGATCTCTGTCGCTGAGCATCACAACAGCACCATAGCGACCATCGCCACGGTGCTGAACGTTACAAACACCAGCACGAGCAGCTCGAGGACCGTCTCCAACCAGACAGCTCTGTTCGAGAAGAACACCCGCTCTCAGCAGGACCCATGCTGGGAGACCTACGTTGGACAGGTTCTCTCTTCTGATTGCTATCTGTTATTATTATTACCTCCGCCAAGGCCGAAGGCCTAGGAAGGAGGTTATGTTTTCACCGGCGTTGGTTTGTTTGTTTGTCCGTTAGCAGGATTACTCCAAAAGTCTGCGATGGATTTGAATGAATTTTTTTAGAGGGGTGGGGTGTGGCTGAATGAACAATCCATTAGATTTTGGTGGCGTTCTGGACCATGATCCGGATTCAGGAGTATTTTTAAGGAATATTTTTAAGGATTCGGATCAGCCTGAGCATTAAAACCACAGTGTATAACACATGCGCAGTGTAATTGATGACGCCTTGATGACGCATCACCACGCCTCCTTCTGAGAGCAGAGAGATACGTGTGTGTATGTGTGTGTGGGAGCTGCTGGCCGTCCATGGTGAGGCTGCTGAATGAGAGGGCCATCCGCCGATACGTTGCAAGGAAACACGTCTTGTGTCCGAGTGCCATTCTAGTTATACATATTATATCCAACATATGGCATGTTTCTTGTCTTTCTTCAGGTGGAAGTAGGTCCAGTAGAAACTGTTAGAAAAGTCACGCAAATTCTAATGAAGCCAGATTTTACTTTTAATCTGAATGTGTTCCCTTACGGTTAAGACTGATGGAAATGTTATAAGTGCTACAGGAATGAGTCCTAAAACCCGGAAATGAGTTAGCATTTTAGCACTTCCGGTTCCCTTGTCTGGAAGTCAATGGGTTTTTAGTTCGATGCCTGAAATAACACAAGCTGAAGAGATATTAATGTTTTCTTCTAAGACATAAAATACATAGATAAATACCCCACTCGTGAATTTTGAAGCCCTATTTCTGCCTTAAAAAAGGCTAAATGAGACTACTAAACGTCCTCACGCCGACTCGTCTGCCTATACAGCCTCGTGTATACAGTACGACCGTGTTTAGAGCCTAACGTTAGCTTTTTATTTCTGCCGACTGCATTTACACATCAAAATCACAAAGTGGTGTTCATTTGTGAAGGTTATCTTGCTGAGTAAACGTCAGTATCATAAACGTGTGTTTGCCACAGAGCTTATTTTCTGCATTAATCCAAAACCCAATGGAAAAATATCATTGGCTTATTGTCAAGGGAACCGGGGTGATGCTAACTTCCTGGTCGGCCTACAAAAATACGTCATCCCTGGAGCACTCTATTATGTCATAAAACAAAGTATTGGACAAAGTGAAATGTCCAGAAAATGGCACTAGAAATGTCAGGGGAATCACCAAAGTTATTACAATTCATGCTGAATGGTACATTAATGGCTTTGTAAAAAATTCATGGCAATCCATCCATTAATAATTGAGACATTTCAGTCCGGCCCAAAGTGGCTGATCAACCGACTGACTAACCAGCTAAAAATATATACAGTACATGAAGGCTGTTTCTGCCTTCTGTGGCTGATGGGCACACCATTAAGCATTCTACTTTATGTCTCTGTGTTCTCTTTTTACAGTCCCTACATGATAATCACCAGGGACATTTCTGACATCTTAATCAGTCTGTAGATTCATCTCATCTCTATATACAGATATCTGCATATGAATGCAGAATCAGCAGGACAAGTTTTTGGTATCAGAAGGTTTCTTTTTATAGTCCGAGTAGTTATGACCAATCACGTTTGAACAGGTTTTGGTTGAATGCAGGTAAAAAGTCAATGTCGAGCGCAAAAGAGGTGGAACGCATCGGTCGAAATGCAATCTGGGAACCCACCGCCTATCGTCTGATTATGATTTAGCTTTTAATTAGCTTTTTACAAAATGTATCTGCATTCATATGCAAACAATCCGGTTGTCTCTCAACTCTAACTACAGTCTCGCGTTTCAAGTTGCTAATTGGACTGAACGGAATGACCGGCGCCAGAGGAATGCTATGTCTACATACGGATACTTCCGTTAGTGCACTTCCATGTAGTAAACTGTGTACACTATGTACTTGCTTGCAGAGGTGGAGGACTCGAGTCACATGACTTGACTTGAGTCAGACTCGGGTCACAAATTTGAGGACCTGAGACTTAACTAACTTTGATAAAGGACTGGACTTGACTTTGACTTGGTATTCCTGACTTGAGACTTGACTTAGACTTGAGACAGATGACTCGAAAGGACTTTTTCATTAAATATTTTCATTTTTCTAAATATTGAGAAGTTACGTTTTGTTTTTGAAACATTGAGTGATGTGCGTAAACCTGGCAACCTACTCAGATGCAGCAGACAGTAGACAGCAGAGGCCAAGGCAGGAGGCAGTGAGCTATCATGTAGTGGCTTAGTCCAAAAATAATAAAATTTAGATTCAATGATTATGTTGTCGATGACGGTAGTAAGAAGAGAACAGCGGTATGCAAGGTCTGCGGCTCACAAATCAGTGACGCGACCACCACAACATCCAACTTCATCTGTCACTATAAAACCCCCAAAGAAAGGTACGTGAATGTGTCTTTTTAGCTAACTTATTGGCTGGTCAAATGTTAGCTAGAAAGCTAACGTTAAGTTTAAGCTACGTTAGACTTGGCTTCAAATCGATTATGCATTTTATTGAGAAGAAATATCATCAGAATTTCGTATGACTTGACTTGGGACTTGCCTGAGACTTGAAGGTTAAGACTTGAGACTTGCACATGTGTGACTTACTCCCACCCTTGCTTACTTGCATAGTGCATGAATTTCGACAGGGTAATTTTAATGTTTCAAATCGAACACGTCTGTCGTACACTCACTGGAAATGATGATGATCGCCGCTGGCAGCGTTATCGTTTTGCGCCTCCAAATCATTACAGACTGCTAATTCAACCCAATAAACATTACTGATGGCTTCTGTCTGACATCAGTATAGTGATACTTACATTTCTATAATGTTCACCGGAGCGACTGCGACCGCCGCTGGAACCTTCCCTTCCGCTAAGAAGTGTCCAACGTTCCCCACTCTGGCTGAAACACACAGCGAGAGACATCACTGAGCAGGTTTTAGCCTGATTTGAGTGGTGAATAATTACATGAACTGCATATGTTTGTATATTTACATGTTGTACCCATGGTTTGTGTACGGTGTTGTCTCCAGGAGATGCTGAAGCTGTCCATCATTGACATGATCTTCACCGTGGCCAGCATCCTGCTTATTGACTTCATCAGAGGCTTGGTGGTTCGCTACCTGAGTGACTGCTGCTGCTGGGATCTAGAGAGCAAGTTTGTAAGTTGTACACAAGTTGAGTTTGTGTAATTATAAAACTTTAAAAGCCTTTTCTTTGAGCATCAGTACAGCTTAGTGCACCTATCTTTAGGTTTAGATTGCTGTCGGGATGTAACGAGAATTTCAACAAATATAAGAAAAATGTTTTTAAAGAACCCCTAGCTTTAAACGCGTAATTTAAAGACCCCATGGTTGAAAAACTAAGAGAAAAAAAGATCATACACAACATAAAATGAATGCTTTTTTCTGTCTTTTTCTCAGCCTGAATACGGAGAATTCAAAATAGCAGAGAATGTTTTGCATCTGATATATAACCAAGGGATGATCTGGTAAGTCCTTGTCTAAAATATCTGACAGAAAATGAAATATGGAGGATATCTTTCTAATTCCACTGTGTCACCTTGGCCTCGCCACCGTGTGTGTAATCGAAGATCTAACTCAGAGTTAATAGTGTGGCCGGTGCTGACCAGTCTCCATGACCCCTGTTTAAAGGACTTGGCCCTCTATGATCTCTCCATTACACCTCTGTGGCTGGCTCCACTGTATTTCCTCAACTCATTTCAGAAATGTCGCCCTGCAGCGATGAACATAATGAAGCGAAACCACAAGCCACTGTAATGTCTTTTATATGGGGTGTGACCCCGATGGCTGTATGTGTGTGTGTGTGTGTGTGTTACTGACCTTTCTATTTCTTTCCCCTAGGATGGGGGCGTTTTTCTCTCCCTGTCTTCCTGCCTTCAACGTGTTGAAGCTGATCGGTCTGATGTATCTGAGGAGCTGGGCCGTCCTCACCTGTAATGTTCCCCATCAGCAGGTGTTCCGAGCCTCCAGGTCTGACACACACGTACACACACACACGTTTGTGGTGTTAAAGGTCCCGTATCGTGCTAATTTTTCAGGTTCATACTTGTATTTTGTGTTTCTACTAGAACATGTTTACATGCTGTAATGTTAAAAAAAACTCATAATTTTCCTCGTAGCCAACACTAGGATCAGCATTGATTCCTGGAGAGACCTTCGTCTGGTCAGCTAACATTACTGCCAAGCAGCTGAAATATAGAGTGATATTGTGCTTTTAGCTGACGTGTGTTGCCTCACTGTTTTGAGTGATGCTCGTTCATGTCTATGTAGAGCGAGCACAAGCGCGAGCAACAGGACGCTGACTTTGGTTGACTTAACGGCCACAGGTGTCGCTGTTAACGCGCAATTTCTGATTCTTACAAACAGTCCCTTTAAAGTAGAAGTTTGGAGACATGTTTCAACGTCGTCTCTTTACTCTGTTACCGTCTACGAGGGACACGGTAAGGTCTTCCCCCAAATAGGGGCGTGGTCATGAGAGCCTACTCTGGATGACGTATTGCCGGTCTGATGTATAGAAGTGTTTCATCTCACACACACACACTCTCAGAACAAAAGGACACATGACTTGATGTCCATATTTTCTCTTATACTCCATCCTCGTCACTGAGCTCTGCGCAGTGTGTGCACGTGATCCTCTCTTTTATAAAGATGAAACTGCACCAGCACACTGCTCTTATTATTTATTAGCACCGATGGGTTTGTGGCTATTTTCTTCATCCCCTTTTCATTTTCCAGCTCTGCCGTAATGGTGACCAATCAGAGTGTAGTCCTACAGTACAGTATATGCATCCTATACACACACACACACACACACACAACACACTAACACACAGGCCTCAGGCGCTCAGCCCACTCTGATTTATGTAACAAGCCTGTCATTGCCTCTTTCAGTCCTTATCAGTCACTCCCAGATGTGGTGGAAAATCCTAGCAGCCACATACACACACACACACACACACACACACACACACACACACACACACACACACACACAGAGGCAGTCCACCATACAGCTGAGAACATTTATGTGACTCATTAAATGCAGTTGTGCTGGAGGAGAGAGATTGATACGGACACGTTGCTGATAGTAAAGGAGACGCCCCTTACTCATAATTATGGAGAGCTGAAAACACTGTACTGTATGTAACACTGACGACATGTCTGTTGGAGATAATATGGATTTTGTTTTAGCGTCAGTGAAGTAGTCTAGTGTTCCTGGTCTCAAACAAGAAATGCAGCCACTACAATAGGAGAATTTATGAATTGGCGGTGAATTTTGTTCATTCAGCAACGGGTCTTCATTCATGGGGATTGTTTTGTGAGTGACTGAGAACTGGCTTTAAAGGGGACATATTATAAAAAAGTGAGATTTTCATGTTTTTTTATTATAAAGCAGGCTTAAGTTTTATGTAAATACTTTGAAAGTATCACAACGTTCAATCCACAGGGAAATACACACAGCCCGTATTCAGAAATTCTGCATTTGAAATAAGCTGTCAGGATTTCTGTCCATTTGTGATGTCACAAATATACAATATTTAGACCCTTTACGCAGTTTTAAACATAAACATTATAAATGTGTCCCAGTTTATTACTGGTTGCAGTGTATGTGAATGTCATCAACTGACAGGAAGTACACGTGGACCTAAGCTGTAAGCTGTTGCATAGCAACGCAATTCTGTCGCAATTCCGTTGAAATGCACTAAAACGGAGCGTTTCAGACAGGGTAAATACAGGAATATTCAGGCCGACATTATAAGGAAAACAAAGTTTTTTTTTAACAGTACAGTATGTAAACATGTTATAATAGAAACACAAAATACAAGTATGAACCTGAAAATGAGCATAATATGGGACCTTTAAAAAAATGGAAGCGTATTTCAGAAAATGTTGAAGATGCACAGCTTGTGTTAATCACGCAGCTGGAATCAGGACATGATTAGCCTAGCTTGGCATAAAGACTGGAAACAGCTAACCTGGCTGCATCCAGTTACAAAATAAAATGACGTGCCGGCACCACGGAAACAATGCCAGTGGAAAGTCAATTAGGATCCTCTGTCGTGGTGGACACAATATGTTTCAAAGTCCATGTAGGGAGTAGCCTATAGGCCAGGTGGTGGATGGGTCAACAAAGGACACAGGTGTTCATGGCCCGTGTGAAACCAAAAGTCAACATTGAGTTATTTTAAATTACGACACATAATTTTACACATTACACGCCACCACCATGGGAACAATTTAAGGTTAGGTTTAGGCAACAAAACTACTTGGTTAGGTTTAGGAAAGAAAAGATCATAGCTTGGGTTAAAATAACTTTAAACTATTAGATTCGTCACATACAGGAACATACATGAAGTTTGACCTCTGCATTTAAAGCTAAATGTGGCGAGATTGGAGCAAATATGAAGGAGCAAAACCAATAGGAACGCTCTCTCAATGAAATGACCTGTGATTGGTCAAAGTCTCCCATCACGGGCTAGATTTTCTGAAGCCTGAAAACAGAGCCATGAGGAGGAGCAGAAGTCTAGTTATCTCTCAGAACACTTGAATTACAATATGCTGAAAGGTTATTATGGAATTTTTGCCCAATGATGCCAAAAATATACTGCCTACTGCAACTTCAACCCATCCTAAGGATGGAGCAACTTGGAGTTCAGTGTCGTCTCGTTCAAGGACACTTTGACATGTAGACAACAGGAACCAGAGATCAAACCGACCGAGCAGTTGAAGGATGACCACTCTACCAACTGAGCTGCAGCAGCCCCTTATGTACCCTACTTTTGGCATTTAACCGTATTTTACCACTCGAGAATGAATAAAAATAATCAATAATCCCTCCAGAATAATAATAGTGATTAGATGGCGAGCACTTCTGTGTAAACTGCTCAGAAACCCCCTTATTGTCAATCTAGCTAGGAAATCCCTCCATCCTCTGAATGCTCTAGGTCTCTAGTTTGATCCATCCATCCTCTGAATGCTCTAGGTCTCTAGTCTGATCCATCCATCCTCTGAATGTTCTAGGTCTCTAGTTTGATCCATCCATCCTCTGAATGCTCTAGGTCTCTAGTCTGATCCATCCATCCTCTGAATGCTCTAGGTCTCTAGTCTGATCCATCCATCCTCTGAATGTTCTAGGTCTCTAGTTTGATCCATCCATCCTCTGAATGCTCTAGGTCTCTAGTCTGATCCATCCATCCTCTGAATGCTCTAGGTCTCTAGTCTGATCCATCCATCCTCTGAATGCTCTAGGTCTCTAATTTGATCCATCCATCCTCTGAATGCTCTAGGTCTCTAGTCTGA